>CM069236.1:10123786-10418717 GCA_035582765.1 Acer negundo | reverse complement strand
CCGAATATCCAAATTTATTCAAACAAGAAACTGAAATTAAATTCCTCTTGAATTGAGGTACATAATAAACGTCTATTAAATCTAAATGCCTTCTAGAATCCAAATAAACTCTAATATCTCCCACTGCACTTGCACACACTAACGTTCCGTTGCCCAAGCGCAAATTGATTTCATTCTTACTCAGCTTTCTCCTTTCTTGAAACCCCTACAAGGAATAACAAACATGATTAGTGGCTCCCGAGTCTATGATCCAAGAATCTGTAGAATTAGCCAAAAAACATGTTTCTAGATAATTCAAATTACCTTCTTCCTTCTTGTTCTGGGACTTTGGGCAATTTCTCTTCCAATGTCCCTTTTCACCACAAAGGAAGCATTTCCCTTTGATCTTGGTTACTTTCTTGGTCTCCTTCTTCATAGGCCCAAGTTGCTTTTTCTTCTGTTGTTTCTTGACCTTTTTGACGGGCCTTAACAGTAGCAACTTTACCAACCATATGAATCTCTTGACCTTTGCCTTTCACAAGGATCTTTTCAGCACTTTGAACATCTTGCATCAGGCCTTGTAAGGTGTATTCCTTTTTGTTCAAAGTGTAGTCCAATTTGAACCGATCAAAGGAATCTGACAATGAATTGACAACCATATCAATCTTTGTCTCACCATCTATCTCAGCGCCATGCAGTTCAGCAATGTTGAGATGTGCTATGACTTTCATCATGTGATCTTTCACAGCCTGTCCAGGTTTCATCCTAAGATTCATAAAAGCAGTCATTGCCTCTCTCTTAGTCGTCCTAGACTTCATAGCAAACATCTCCTCTAGAGACATCATTATATCAGCAGCGGACTCCATTCCTTCATGCTGCTGTTGCAACACGTCGGAGATAGTGGCCATAATGTAACATTTTGCCATATCATCTGAAGTCTTCCACTGCTCATACTCATCTCTACACATTATGCTAGATTCATTATTAGGAGCAGGTGGTTTAGGAGTAGTTAGAACAAACTTATGTTTTTCACTTTGCAGTAATAACCCAATTTTCCTTTTCCATGTGACATAATTATCTCCAGTTAAAGTGTTATCTTTCAAGATGTTCATAAGTGATGAGGTCATGATTTCTGAATAAAACAAAACATATATAAGTAAATAATCATGATAAAGCACTTTTAAATATTTATCTTGAATTAAATAAATAACTCAATCATAAAATTCAACGGTGATCTAACACCCATAAATGTTACGCCTCCTTTGGGAGTTCGCACCATTTACTAGTTAGACTAGGTCCCACCTAATTGTTAACATAACAACCAGCGTTTTCAATTTTAGCCTTGCAATTTTATTGACAAGAACTCTTGGGAGGATATCAATAAAATTACATTGAGTGTGTTACCAAGATATCGACCTCAATTTTCTCGAATGAAAATCCCTTCTTGGGGAGTAGATCTCATTTGAGTCCATTGTCTAGTCTATCCTTGTAAGGAAGTATGTTGCTAAATTCCATTCATGGACGCCCCTTGGGGGGATTACCAATAAATAATAAAGCTCAACTAACCTTGGAGGCCATAGGTGTTACCAAAACACCTTCTCCCACTCAATTATTTAAGGCGTGTGATTAAATCCCATAGAATGATTTACCGAGTTATCTAGATGCCAATTTAGATACCTAAATCATTCAATGCATGTTCATACCAAAAGAGATATATGCGTGGCACTCCTATTCTATATGTCATGTTATCATACAATAACAAATATTGTAATATTTAAGCATAAATTAAATAGCAACAATTTTGGCCCATCCTAGAAAAACAAGTAAATTATAATTTGTCAGGAATACAAGATCTTCAGGTGGCCCATCAACCATACGCTCATCCTTCGGCCTTCTCCCATGGGCGTGCGCAGCCCACAACCCCACAAAGGGGCTGCCTTGCGCAGCCTATAAGGCCACACAAGGCTGCCATGCGCAGCCCACCAAAGTTTGGGCTTGTCATGTGCAGCCCAATCCACTCCTAGGTGCGCACGGTGCTCGTACTTGGTTCCGGTTGCTTCATTTTGCTTCGTGTCTTCGAATCTCCAAGACCTAAATATATTACGGCAGTATATATATAATAATGACGTATTAATTTTTTTTTTGTTCAACTGCAGTATTTTGACAAACCAAAAACTGCACATACTAAAAATAAATAAAAATCAGAATCTTTAAAAAATATCAAAAGATGGAAATACCCTGAAACACAAAAAAAAAAATAAAACCTAGCAATCTACTAAGAAGGAATTATGGCGATAATAGACCACCCTTCTTGTTACAACTCCGAAACAAAAATTACATTGAAAATCTAGGGCCAAAATCGAGCAATAACAAACCACATAAAAATATATATAAATCCATACATCACATGTAATTATATATTTGAATACCTAGAGTGCCATCTCTTTCTAAACATGCATAATCACAATAAAAAGAAATAGATCCACGTATATATATATGTTAATTAATTAAAAGGGTTCAACCTAGGCTCTGATACCAATTGTAGGGAAAAATAAACAAATAAAAGTGTTACACGCAGCGGAAGCGATACTAAAGACGATTTAGTGACTTTTAAAATTTTTCCTTTATGAACCTTAAACCTTTTTAATCAATAAACATGCATATATATCAACAAAAGTAAATTACCTCTTGTCATGTGATCCGATTGACTTACGTCGATGGTAATCCGCAAGACCTTCAATCCGAGCACGAACGTGGATCACCTAGGAGCGTGGTCTCCCTTTCCTTTGAATTGCAAACCTGTGAATGGACCAAACAAATGTAGGGAAAAATAAACAAATAAAAGTGTTACATGCAGCGGAAGCGATACTAAAGACGATTTAGTGACTTTTAAATTTTTTCCTTTATGAACCTTAAACCCTTTTAATCAATAAACATGCATATATATCAACAAAAGTAAATTACCTCTTGTCGCGTGATCCGATTGACTTACGTCGATGGTAATCCGCAAGACCTTCAATCCGAGCACGAACGTGGATCACCTAGGAGCGTGGTCTCCCTTTCCTTTGAATTGCAAACCTGTGAATGGACCAAACAAATACTTTCTTTTCTTTGTTAGTCACAAAACAATCAAAAGAATGTCAAAATTATTCCGGTCACTTTTGAGTTCACAATCTTATGATCGAAACTCGCGTGAACCTAGATCGATATCGTATACACAAGCTTATTGATGTTTAAGCAATTTTATACTATCAAAGAATAATTTTTCACTCCTTTTTGTCTCTCTAGAATAAAAACTCTCTTAGAATTAAGAAGAAGAAGAAAGAAAATAAAAACTCAAGCACTAATTCATTGATGTGGCCGAACCCTATAAGAACATATATATAGGTTGGCCGAATTTTTCTTCTTTTTCCTTTAGGTTTGCCGAATTCTATGTAGTATCTAATTAGGGTTGGCCGAATTTCATCATGTCACTTATATAGGGTGACCGAAATTCAACCCTAATTCTTTTTAACTTTATAGACTTCAAACCCTAATCCAACTCTTTTATTTTTATTCTTTTATTTGACTAAATAAAAAAAAAACTCCTTATTTGATTAAATAAATAATACTAATTTATTTATTTACTTATCAAACAAGTCTTTTACTTTTAGGAAAGATTTGTTTCTTTAATTAAACAATTAATCAATAAATCAATTAATTCTTATTTAATTAAAACAAATGAAACAAAATAATATTTTTAGGTCAAAACCTTAACCTAGCCGCCCCACTTATATATAAGATGGGCCTAATATTATTTTCCTATTTCATTTAATCCATTGGACTTTAAATAAAAAAGCCCACATGTGAACCAGACCCATTCTTACTAAAAGAAACAAGCCCACATGTCTTTCATTAATATATTAATATAATTGAGCAGCCCATTACTTAAATAATGTGCAAATTATATTCTTAATATATTAAATGCAATTCTAGATGGACCCTTAAATTGGTCCGGTAGAATATATCAAGTGATCCATGCAAGTCCGTGTGGATTGGGGATCTTGGCGGGCCATCTAAATTTAAGCTTCAATAGACATAACCTAATCACAATCAACAAATGATTCACTTAGGTCCGATCCATTAATTTTAACTCATTCCACTAAAGAGCTAAAACCGAACTCTTAAATAAAGATAGAAAAGGAAGATGCTCCTCATTCATACCCTAGACAATCATATTGGAGATAGTGTATCCTCGTGATTAATATCAGTAATCGCCAAGAGTTCATAGACCGCCTATAACTCTCCAAGTTACCATATTTACTCATATGACCACGTTTTGAACTTGGATATTTTGACTTGTCCAGAAGCCATGTTTTCAATAGACACTATTGAAAACTCAACGTTGAGATTTAATATCCAATTACCTCAAAACATCCATATGATGATATTATACTCTCATTTAATTAAATGGAGCCACGATGTCCATATCTATAAATGAAGTCCTCTATCGATTAACAAATGAATATCACCAAACTATCGAGGATAGACTATGCGATATAATCGTACTCATTGATAACTCAAATGATATCACTTGCAACCATAAGTCCATCATTTATCTCAGGATTAAGATAGACTCTCCGATTGTCCTGATAATGAAAAGACTATTATCTATTGACGGTTCTAGATAAAGCTTTTCATTGTGATCCAGTTCAATGCACCCAGTGCACTA
The DNA here is from genome assembly GCA_035582765.1 of Acer negundo. NCBI lineage: Eukaryota > Viridiplantae > Streptophyta > Magnoliopsida > Sapindales > Sapindaceae > Acer > Acer negundo. The sequence goes on along the minus strand of CM069236.1, from coordinate 10,414,027 downwards.
GATCCTTTTGCTCGAAAACACTCCAATGATTTTAGACTCATCATATCTCATTTGATCCCACTCAAATGCTAGCAAAAGAATTCTACAACTTTAACAAGATAAAGGTGCCCAACCTTTAACTTAAGTTGTGAACAATATTCAAGACTAACTAAAGAATTGTGTCTACCACATACATATCCAGATGTACGAACAATTCTTCTTTTCCCATAGTCTTTAGACCTTATGATTATTTACTTTGACAATTATAATACAAACTATAAATGTTATACGATTTGTTAAACCAGAAATCACTTTATTAATATGAAAAAGATTGTTAATTACAATATTACACTCTTGCTATTGAGCATAATCCTAACATTTACCACGTTAAAAAATCTCATGTGTCAATTCTTTCTATCTCTCTCTTTATATTTGTATATGTGTATGTTTTAATCTTGTTGCTCAATATTCACTTGTGATGTATTTGGAAACAAGATCTTGTTAAGTGTGATTTGTAAGTATACCATTTTGATCATACTTGTATATATAATTCTTTAGTATATTGTATATTGATTCTTTTATGTATAGTTGTACTTTGATTCATACTTGTAACATATTGAACAATATTTGATATACAAGTATTCTTTGAGGTTGTATGATTAATATTATTCTTCCTCATGCTATTTGGTGAAACATAGACAATGCCTAAAATGATCACTTGCTTATCTTGTCTATAGATGTTTGTTTGGTTTATGTGTTGTTATGTAAGCTACCTTGAGGGACAAACTTGAGTTTGTTTCAAGGGATTGAAAAATGTGTAAAAACCTATTCACACCCCTCTCTAGGTAAGATTTAAGTAATTTAACTACGTTTGTATACTTTCAATTTGTATCAAAATAGGTTGTCGAACGACACTGAACGAGATCCGGGTTATACTTACTAGTCAATTGCTTAGGTTTTTAAAGTACGATCTTGCAAGAGAATATGATGATTGAAGGGGCTTTAAACTCTATGCCTCCTCTTCTCAAGGGTCACAACTACGGGTTTTGAAAATTGAGAATGAAGGCTTACATTCGCTTTATTGATGAGAGTGCTTGGATGACCATGGAAAAAGGTTACCTCTCTCCCAATAAGATTGAGAATGGAGTGATCGTTTCCAAACCTAGGAGTGAGTGGTCTACTAATGAGTTCGAGTTAGCAAAATGGCATTATCTGGCAGTGAATGCTATTTTCAGAAGCGTGGATAGTAGGCAATTTTCCTACATCCAAAACCTAGAAACCACAAATGAGGCGTGGGATGCTCTTCGAGTCACCAATGAGGGGACTAAGGCGGTGAAGAATTCTCGTCTTCAAATGCTCACTTCCTAATTTGAGGTTTTGGAAATGGTTGAGGATGACAAGTTTGTTGACTTCCAAAACAAGATACTAGACATTGCCAACCAATGCCAAGCTCTTGGTACTCCTATATTCGGTGAGAGGCTATATTTGGAAGATTCTAAGGTCTCTACCTAAAAGGTTCAAAGCTAAGGTTACGACCATTGAAGAGAGTAAAGACGTTAATGTCATGAGCTTAGATTAGTTGTCAGGATCTCTTCAAACCTTTGAGGTGTGCTTGAAACCAAAGGCTAAGAACAAGGGTTTAGCTCTCAAAGTCGTCAAAGAAGCTAGTAGTAGTGATGATGACGAGGAGATGGCGTTATTGGTTAGGAAGTTTAGGAAGTTTATAAGGAAAGGTGTCAAGCCAAGTGGCAAGTACTCAAGAGAAAAGGAAGTCAAGAAATCCTTTACTCTATCTCATGAGAGGAGTGGTCATGCTAAGAGCAATAGAAAGGTTCAATGCTTCAAGTGCAAGAAGCTAGGGCCTTATGCTTCGGATTGTCCAAATGGTGATTCAAAGAAAGACAAGAAGGGAAAAGCTATGGCGGCCACATGGAGTGATGATGATGACTCTAGTGATGAGGGTGATGAGTTTTCTAGTGAAGAAGAGTTGGTAAGCAACTTTGTTGCTTTCACGACCTCTTATTTTACTCTGAAGGATGTTAGTCAAGATTCATTGGATAAAGAGGTTGATCCGAATCATCAAGAGTGCACTACATTGATCTTTTGGCTAAGTTTAAATGTCTTGAAAATAATTTGAAGATAGCCTTAAGGGAGGTTAATGAAAAGGATGATTTGATCAAACTACAAATGGATGAGTTTGTGTCAACAACTCAAAGGCTCTTGGGTGAAAAGAATTTTCTTGCCAAGAACCTTAGAGAGGTTTAAGGGATTGTTCTTAAAAGGGATATGATCATCTCTAGTTTGTCTTTAAGAGGCCCAAGCAACTTGGTAGTTGAGGAGAAGCTCATAGAAGCATCACTTTCTAAAAGAGAGGAAAATGTCATTGTTGACAAAAAAGCTCCTAAAAAAGAGACGTTCCAAGTCCAAGAACAAATTGAAAAACAAGGTACCCATTGAAACTCCCATTCGTGCTTTTCTAACTCCGGAAAGTAAAATTTCTCATTTTATTCTTGCATGCCATTTTTGTAATACTGTAGGCCATATCAAGCCTAAGTGCTTTAAATTCATTGCATATTGCGAAATAGAAAATGCATCTAGGAATAAAGAGATTGTGCCTCATTTTAAGCATGCTAAAGCTTTTGTATATGGAAAGCATGAAAATGTCAAAAAAACATGTTAAGAATGCCTGATTTGAGAAGAAAGAAAACCTTGCTAAAATTGACAAAGCATGTGTTGCTAGCAATGTTGAAGATAAGAGTATCAATGATATTTTTGTTGAGCAAGTCATAGAAAGTCTTCATTTTAGATACAACAATGTTGTCAATAAGAATCTTGATAATGTTTGTGTAGGAACACCCAAGACAAAGTTTGTCAAGGGTGAATGCTCTTACCAATAGTGTAACTTGCACATTGAGTTAGCTTTAAGATTAGTGTCTAGTTGTCAAGAAACTTAGCTTTCTTGCTTCGTTTCTCTATAACTTGACATGAACTTAGCTATCTCATATTTTTGTTATGATAGTCGAAATCTATTGATTAACTTTTGAGAAGTTGTTTTTATGAAATCGATATGGTGACAATCTTGTTAAGACTTTTAGAGAAAGTCATTTTTTGTTGTTTTAATTGAAATGCTAAGTCTTTAGTCTTTTGGATCGACACACCAAAAACTTGTTGTTATGAGGAAAAACAAACCAATAGGACTCACAAAAAAAAAGGGTGATGACTTTACATTTGATGAAATTAGCTTGTGAAGGTATCTCTATATCACATTGCTTGCTTACTTAAATTTTAATCTCTCAACTCATTATTTTGCACCTCTTCATGAAGCATGTCATATTAGAGAACTAGTATAGTGTTTATATGGTCCTTTTTGACATTTGCTCGTTTAAGATCTTTTGGTGGTAATTGTTCACATTGATCTTAATCATGATGTGTGTTATTATTAGTATGATTGTTGAGTGACATGTTTTGAAAAATGTGATCTTCATATTCATTGAAAGCTACTCACTTGAGAAGTAGAGATCTTAAGTAAGTCTATTTACTTGCTTTTTGGTCATATGCTTTTAAGCCGAAAAACTTGGTTTTAAAAAATGCACTTTGCTTCTCTTGTATGCTTGGTTGAGTAAGTTGAGTTTGAAATATGTAAGTTGTGGATACACTTTAAAGTCCTAGGACTAGTACGTTTAAAGATGACCTATGGTTGGTATCCATTTGCTTCGGCAACATAAAACTCAATGAGCGCCTTCATGGAAAGGGCTACACACATTTGTTGTGAAGCCGTCCAATATAGAAAAGGGCTACGCCATTGTGATGAGTGAAAGCTGCCATAAAGCGTATATGTTTATGTTAGAAAAATCAAAGAAGTATTGAAAAGAATCATTTAAAAAAAAAATATCTTTGATTCAAGCCTAAAACAAAACAAAAGGCTTTATGGAGTATAGTTGAAGAATCAAATTAGCTCAGGTTGTCAAATATAAATGAAATAACAAGCCACATGCACACACAATGCTCACATGTTGAAATCTATTCTCTTTAAAAGAAAAATTCCAGATGATAATCGGTTTGACCTTTTTATGGAATGGCTTAAGACGAATAGTTGTTGAAATTGTTTGCATGTTTGATTATCAAATTACATCTTTTCATATTCTTGAAGCAAAATCTTCACACACTCACTTTTGCTTATTTAGTATTTTGATACTCTAGCAATTTTTGAAGAAATATGAGAGTGATTGAAAATCTTTGTGTAACTCTTATTGTTAAATAGATCTTATTTGAAAAATCTATTAAAATTGCTTGTTGATGTGATTGTGTGGCTATTTTTGTGAACAATTGTCTATCTAAATCTTAGATATGGCATTTATCAAGGGGGAGCATTACATGCTAAACTTTTGTTCTCTTTTATGATATGTTCACATGTTCTTCAAGATAGTTGTTTGTTGGCATTATTCTTGTTTTTGATAAATATTTAAGATGCTATACTAATTCTTGATATGCATATTGATTTGTCAAAAATGATTTTTTTGCCTTTGTAATTGTTTATTGGTCACTAACTTGCTTTGATGTTTCCACTCACCTTTGGTTTCGAGTTTTTAGTGATACACTACTCAAGGTCATGGGGAAAGCCAAGAAAGTTGAGATTAACAACCCTTCTAAAACCATAGACAAGTCTAAACCCTCTTCTTCTTCCAAGATTGCTAAAGCCAACAAGTTGAAGCTTTTGGAAATCTTTGGGCTCAAAAAGATTATTCAAGAAAAAGGTATGGATTTGGATTCTTATAGTGGTTCTTATGTTCATAAGGTCATTGTTGAGAGAAATTGGAGTACATGGATTAAGATGCTAAGAATAGTGAATGATACCATGGTTAGAGAATTCTATCATGAGTACAAGGAATTTACTACTTTTGAAAATGCCTTGTTGAATGTTAAAGTTGTTGTCTTTAGAGTCAATTTAAAGAACTTGAACGATTTTCTTGAAATGTCGGATGATATTGAGTCGGATTCCTTGATGTTGATGTCTTGGAGAACCTCAATGAAATGGGTAGAACTCTTTGTGACAATGATGATTTTGAGTGGAGAAAGCGAGCCTTTATTAGGCAAAGTGAGTTGACTAAGGTTGGTGCATTTTGGCATCTATTTGTATGTGCCATTCTTGTTGGGTCTTTTAATGCTACCGAACTAAATAAAGAGAAGATTAAGATTGTGTATGCCTTAGTGACTAACAAACCCATAAACCTTGGTGAAATCCTTATAGAACATATTGAGATTGCGGCTGGTTCAACTTGTTTGGACAAAAAGGTTTCAAGTCCAAACTAGAAAGTTACGCTACTTTTCGTTCTCATTCATTGAGTTGTCTTCGTTGTCGTGTTCTGAGTCAAATTCTCAACCTTTTGTCAAAGTTTCATAGTCGTCCATGTGCATGAGAGAGTTACAATTCGTAATCCAAAACGGATTCAAAATCGAAGTTCGGAGGCCGGAATACGATCGAAGAATACAAGAGGAGCGCGAGGGAAGCAAGCTTGGCCAATAGCCAAGCACGAAGAGGCATGTGAGGAGGCCGTGAGCCTTACAGCTAAAGAAGCCTCTCGGTCCTATCAGGCTCACACGTCCCTCACGACCAACTGAGGTTGCAACCTCTGATATGTTGGTTCCTTCCTGTTGGGATTTTGCCCTAAAGCTTGTAATTTGTAAATGTGAATTGAACATAAATAAAAGAAGTAGTTTATTCATTAAAATTATTTTGTACATTTATGTATAACATGTGCACTTAACATCCAAGATTGTCGGATGTAATTTCAAACTGAGTATATGAGTGTCATATATAGATGGATTTAGTTTGAATGAGCAATCTAAAGAGTCCGTAGATAGCAAATAAAGCTGGGTACTTTATTTATGGTTAATCTATAGCTACAGTTCATTCCATAATGTACGGTGATCTTATCTTGGATCATTCATATGGTGATATGAGAATGGAGGCACCTTGTATGATGTGATCATATAGGACTGGGTCACGATTTATATGAATCTCTCACTACGATCCGTTTACACTAAGATTCATATATATCGACAAATGATGGCTATATGTGGATGATCTTAATCCTGAATGTCTAATTGACTCCTTCAGGTTAGGTCGTAGTCTTTAATGTACCATGGGTGAGGTCAGAGTTGCATTCCCGATCTATATGCTCCGTATGTTGGGATTACGGTTTGGCTTGTGGCTGTGAAGGTTTGTACACAATAGTGGAATCCACTCCCTCTTGTGAGAAGTAGATAGTAGTTCCTTTAAAGGTTGATTCGGTGCTTGAACAATATGAGCGCTCTCCTAATTCCGTAAGGAATGTAGGATTTATTGTTCATTAGAGAATCAATGGTACTTAATGGAAAGATATAAAAGGAGGGGTATAATGGACATTATGACCCAGCTCTAATTATTAACTACTTGTGGAGGATTATACCATATGTAATAGTTATATCGATGGACACCAAGAGTTATTGGTTTGTGTAAAAACGTCTATAGTTGAGAGAGTGCAGCTTCGGGTTTTTAGTGGAATAACACCGAAGTTAATAATCATGAAATATTAATTAAAGAGTTTAATTAATTATTTCTTTGGATTATTGGAGCTCAAATTACCGTGGATCCATTAGGTCTCCTTGCTAGCCCGATCGATATAGATAACAAGGGTCACGGTTAATTAATTGGATTGTCCGATTAACTGTGTTACGAAAGTGACACGTATTTATTTGGGAATTAATTGAATAATAAGATTATTTAATTAATAAATATTAATGATTAAATTAATTAAATAATTAGATTATTTAATTATGTGATTAATCATTAAATGGAGGGTGTTAGTTGATATTTGGATTTAGGTGAAGATAAAATAATAGGATTATTTTATTTTTACTAAATCAATTATCTAAGTATTTGAATTTAAGTTTAAATTTAAAAGACTTAATATCCCTTTTAATATATTAGATATATTTAAAAGGATGAGTGCAATTTGATTGGTAACCAAAAAACACATTCACGCAAATAGAAAAGAGAAACAGAGAAAGGGGTGCTATGGCGAAGAAAAAAAAAAAAGAAAAAAAAAAGTTGTTCTTATTATATTTTTGTTCTTAGCCTGGCCATATTACATACCCATAGCAAGGTGTTGCTTTCGTGTGTCTCTTCATCCTCCTTGTGCCTGAGTACCGTGACGCGCCCACACGCCGTTATCAATCTCGGGTCATAGCAAGGAAGATTTTGTGGTTCAAATTAGGGAGCAGATCGTATTAAAGAGAAGAAGCCTCCATACGTTGGTATGAATTAATTTCAACTCCTTATTGTATTTGATTATTACTGTACAAATGGATTAGTTTATGATTGCATAAAAATTTTAAAACCTTTCCACTGCGCAATCTGTAACCCTAGGTTACTAACACTTCCCTCTCTTCATTTCATATAAATATCTTCATTTTCCCTCATATTCAATTCAAGAATAAAAGTTTGAAAATACTAAGTGCAGAATTTTTCTCACCTTCCAAACACCATAACTTTCTCATACAAATCAGGAATTGAGTGATTCAAGTTGGAGAATCTTCGTAAGCAACTCCTCTACCTTTTCCAAGTGGTCTTGCAGCTGTTTGATCAAGGTTTCTAGTGGTTCTACCAAAAAAAGGGAACCAGCTAGAAAATCATAGGTATTTGACTTAATTTTGTGTTTTATTCTTTTATAACCTTCAATTATCTTGGGGTTTCTTCTTCTATATGTATGTGTATGTATGGTGAATGCTATTACAAAAGATAGCTTCATAATCAAACCTAATCAAGTCTAATTAGAGACAAATATGAACTAGTTTTCTATAATTCTAAGTTTTCACATGTTTGGGTGTTGTATTGTGATTAGTTTGATGCCTAGGGTTATTTGCAATTGTATTGATTTATTTTATGATTAATAACCTTGAAATGTACTTTGATCCTTGATTTAACAAATATAGGATTAGTACATGTGTATTTGTTTTTAGAGCTATCTATTATTTAATTGATTTATCATTTTATCCTTGCTCTAAATTTTTGCTAGAATACTCATTGAATACATTTTGTGATTCTAGCATTTATGTGTATGTTTGTAACATCTTGAATATGTGCTTCATGTATATGATCTATTCAAATGTTATATGTTTGAATAAAACTAGGAGTCATATGTGTTAGGTGTTTTCACACACTCTAGGTTTTAATTCAAGTTTTGTATCTAGACTATTTGACTTATGTTCTCACATGTTTTTAAGTCTAGTTTCCATAGAATGTATTGATCACATGTTCTATGTTGAATTGCCTGTTTGCATCATTTGCATTCACATGATCACATTAGGAAGTCCTTGTAAAAGGCATGAAATCTTGACTAGGACAAGAGGTCCGGATAGTCAAACAAGAAAGTCTTAGTTAGGAAAAGAGGTCGAGATAACCAAGCAATAAGTCTTGACTAGAGTCTGGAGGACTCGAATAATTAAGCAAGAAGTCATGGATAGGATTGGGAAGGTCCGGATAGCTATGCAAGGGAGAGTCTCTAGAGGCATGAGTGCCTTGGATAGGGAGTTGACTACAATATTGGTAGGCTCGGGCGTTTGGATAGACATAGACTCCAATAGAGAATGGTACATGGGATATGTATACACTCTTAAGGAGTTTCTAATCTTCCAACGATACTGGATTGGTATGGACTTCAATATATGGTGGTTTCGCATCATTGAGGATTTTGTATCGTCCAATAGGGATTAGGTAGACATAGACATAGGGAAAAATAGTTTATACATGCAGCAGAGTGTGAAAAATAGGATCAGTATATAACAAAAAAAATTTCCTTTTAATGATGAACCTTAACCCTTGATTAAATTAACATATAAACAAATGTATTGTACCTTTGTCGCGTGATCCGATTGACATTGTGTCGATGGTATTCGACAAGAACTTTCAATCCAATCACGAACGTGAAGCACCTAAGAGCGTTTTCTCCTTTTCTTTGAATTGCATACCTGAAGATGGATAACAAAAACTTTTTCTTTTTCTTTTGTCACAAAACTTCCAAGAGATAACAAAGAACGTTCTGGTCACTTTTAAATTTTCAATCTTTTGATCAAAACTCGCGTGAACCAAACGTTCTCCTCACTTTCTCTTCCTGGCCGAAATTTCTCACACTAGCCTAAGAGATGGATTCTATTTTTCAAGCTAAAGAAAATAGCTCTCAAGCAAGCCTTAGAGGGTGGCCAAATTCTATCACTAAATCTATAGAGTTTGACCGAATTCCCTCTTCCTTTTTAATTAGGGTTGGCTGAATCCTATGATAGGAAATCTAGAAGGTGGCCGAAATCCTCACTATAAGAGGACTTACGTTTTCACCAATGACTCCTATCATTCTTTAGATTTCTAAACTCTAATCCAACTATTTAGTGTTTCATTATTTTATGACTATGTCAAAGACTTCCTAATTTGATTAGATAAATAAAATCCTTTTTATTTATCTACTTACCAAATAAAGTCTTTGATTCCCTATATAATACCAACAATAGTATACTACTAAGAAACATATTTCCTAGTCAGAAAAAGATTTTGATTCTTAATTAAACAAATAATTAATTCTCATTTAATTAATTAATAAAAGAAAATAATATAATAGGCTATTTATTTAACCTTGCCACCCAACATGTATATATGGGATAACATATTGTTTTTCCATTTTATTAAATCCATTAGACTTTAATAAAAAGCCCACATGTGAACTAGATCCATTCTTACTAAAAGAAACAAGCTCACATGTCTTTCATTAATATATTAATATAATTTAGCAACCCATTAAATAAATAATGTGCAAATTATATTCTTGATGTATTAAATACATTTCTAGATGGACCCATAAATTAGTCCGGTAGAATATATCAAGTGATCCATGCAAGTCCGTGTGGATTGGGGATCTTGGCAGGTTATCTAAATTTAAACTGCAATAGACATAATCCAATCACAATCAACAAATGATTCACTTAGGTCCGATCTATTAATTTTAGGTGATACCACTAAAGAGCTAAAACTGTACTCTTAAATAAAGAAAGAACAAGTAAATGTTTCTAATTCAAACCCTAGACAATCTTATTGAAGATATTGTATCCTCGTGAATAATATCAGTAATCGCCAAGAGCTCATAGACCACATATTGCTCTCATAGTTACCATATTTACTCATATGACCACATTTTGAACTTGGATATTTTAACTTGTCTGGAAGCAATGTTTCAATACTCACTATCGAAAACTTAATGTTAAGATTTAATATCCAATACCTCAAAACATCCATGTGACAATATTATACTCTCATTTAATAAATGGAGCCACGATGTCCATATCTATAAATGAAGTCTTCTATCAATTATCAAATGAATACCACCAAACTATCGAGGATAGATTATGCTATATAATCATACTCATTGATAGCTCAAATGATAACACTTGCAACCATAAGTCCATCATTTATCTCAGGATTAAGATAGACTTTTCGATAGCCCTCATAACAAAAACTTTTATCTACTGACGGTTCTAGATAAAGTATATCATTGTGATCCTATTCAATGCACTGAGTGCACTAGATTCTTTTACTCAAAGACACTTTGATGATTTTAGACTCATCATATCACATTTGATCCCACTCAAATGCTAGCAAAAGAATCTACAACTTTAACATGGTAAAGGTGCCCGACCTTTATCTTAAGTTGTGAACAATATTCAAGACTAACAAAAGAATTGTGTCTACCTCATACATATCTCATAGTCTTTTGACCTTATGATTATTTACTTTTGACAATTATAATAATTAAATTATAAATGCAATAAGATTTGTTAAACCAGAAATCACTTTATTAATATGAAAAGATTGTCAATTACTTTATTACACTTTTGCTATTGAGCCTAATCCTAACAACAGACTCCAATAGAGAGTAGATCATAGGTTGGTCACTTTTGAGAAATTTCTAATCTATCATCCAATATATATATTACACAATGGTTGTAGTTCAACTCGTGGATGTTTCTTCCTTGGAGGTTTTACCACGTTAAAAAATCTCATATGTCAATTATTTCTATCTCTCTCTTTATATTTGTATATGTGTATGTTTTAATCTTGTTGCTCAATATTCACTTGTGATGAATTTGCAAACAAGATCTTGTTAAGTGTGATTTGTAAGCATACCATTTTGATCATAGTTGTATATATAATTCTTTAATATATTGTATATTGATTCTTTTATGTATAGTTGTACTTTGATTCTTTCTATCAATGTATGAAGCTTGGGATAATGCAATCGTTCTATTCTTTCTATCTCTTATTACTTAGATACCAAGAATATAACTTGCTTCTTCTATGTCCTTCATATCAAATTGTTTTGCTAACCATTCTTTTACTGATGTTAATACACCTACATCGTTTTCGATGAGTAGTATATCATCAACATAATGAATGAGGAAAACCAACTTGTCGCCTTTAATTCTTTTGTATACACACGGTTCATCGGGGTTTTGAATCCAAAACCTTTCACAGCTTGATCTAACCTTATGTTCCAATATCTACATGCTTGCATTAGTCCATATATGGACTTTTGTAACTTGCATATCCTTTCCTTTTAGCCTTTTTCAATGAATCCTTCTGGTTGTATCATATAGATGCTTTCTTTAAGACTTCCGTTAAGGAAAGCTATCTTGACGTCCATTTGCCAAATCTCTAGGTCTAGAGATGCTGCAATGGATAAGAGTATCAAAATGGATTTAAGCATGGCCATATGAGAGAAGGTTTCCTCGTAATCGATACCTTTCTTCTTTGTATAAGCTTTAGCTTTAATCTAGCTTTGAAGGTTTCCACCTTTCCATCCATTCCTCTTTTCCTCTTGTATACCCACTTGCACCTGATGGGTTTTATCCCTTTAGGCAAGTCTATAAGAGACCAAACTTTGTTGTCGAACATAGATTCAATTTCAGATTGCATTGCCTTTTGCCAATGGCGATAATCAACATCCTCCATTACTTTCTTACACGTGTAGGGATCATCGTAATCCGAGAGATTCTTCATTGATTCTCCTAAACCGATAAATCTCTCGGGTTGATTACTAATCCTCCCACTACAACAAGGAATGGTAAGTTGTTGATTTTGTGATGGTGTGGAACTTACAATTCAGTTAGGTTGTGAAACCTATTGTGGAATTATATCTCCTAATATCTCATTCAAGAAAATTCTACTTTTAGGCACAAAATCATTCATATAGTCATTTTCTAGAAATTTAGCATTTGTTGAAACAAATTTAGAAATAATATCCTTTAGTTCATTTTGGATACCCCACAAATATGCATGTTTCCGAACGGGACTCTATCTTTTCTGTCCTTCCTTTTAACACATGCATAGAACAACTAAATATCCTTAAGTGTTGTAAACTAAGTTTTCGCCCAGTCCACAACACATGTGTTGTTTGAGGAACCGACTTAGATGGTACATCATTTAGAATGTACATAGCAGTTTGTAAAGCTTATCCGCAAAAAGATTTAGGAAGCGTTTAATAACTCAACATAGACCTAATCATGTCCAAAAGAGTTATATTTCTCCTTTGTGCTACCCAATTTTGTTGAGGTGTACCTGGTGCAGAAAACTGAGAAACTATCTCATTATCTATAAGATATTGCTAAAACTCACCAGATAGATATTCTCCACCACGATCAGATCTCAAGATTTTTATATGTTTCTCAAGCTGATTTTATACTTCAGCTTAAAATGCTTTGAACATGTCAAAAGCATCCAACTTATGTCTCATCAGATATACATAGCCAAATCTCGAGTAATCATCTGTGAAAGTGATGAAGTACTAATATCCACCTCAAGCTTGAATGCTCATAGGACCACATACATCAGTGTGTATTAATCCTAAACATTCAATGGCTCTTGTGTCTTTGGTCGTGAATGAACTTTTGGTCATTTTACCTTCCAAAAAGGATTCATAAGTAGGTAGATCATCAACCATTAAGTCACTTAAACGTCCATCACTAACCTATCTTTTAATCCTATTAAGGTTAATATGACTTAGGCGCAAATGCCATAGGTAGGTTTCATCTAATGCCATAATTATACTCTTTTATGATTAGGTTCTGTTACTAGAAAATTATCACCGGGGTGAGTTTCTAAATAACAACTTTTAAAGGGACCACTGTCGTGAGAGACCTCGGTCCGGAAGGGTATCACGTAACTCTATACCTGTATAATATCAATAAAAACAAACTAGATACAGGGATGATGGTAAGTTAGAAGAAAACAATGTATGTACTCATATATTAGCAAAAGATGAGATACAACTCTTTGATTCCTCCAAACTAGATATCAATACAGTGGTGATTTATCCTTTCTATGAGAACTCTAACACAGTTGGAGATGGTGAAATCATACGAGTTGATAAGTAGAAAAGCTCAGGATCTTCTTTTTCTGGACACGACCGTCCTCTTTTATTTCCTCTTTCTTACCAATCAAATCCCCTTAATTTAGACCAAATTGATTGACCGTGTTAGAGGAATTTACTAGCATTTAATTGAGGGATTGATTTACACGAGAATGGCTCCCTTTAATGACATCATGTTTCCATTTATATTCGACCTATAAATCAATCAATTTGATTTCAGGTCTCATTATGGCGTTTCAATGGGTGTATCAACCCTTTCCTTTCACGTTACTTGAAGAAGAAGTCTAGCCATGTGTTCTCGCAGCATCCCTCTTCTAGTTCAATATGGGGAACTGGGTATAGCATTCTTACTTGGTAGCTTATTCTTCTGATATTCTTACCTCATCGTAGATTAGTTCTAAGATTAACCGGGATACCAGGGAAATACAATAGTGGGGTAACAAGATACAGTGGTGAGGTACTGGTAGGATACTTGAGTATACTAGCGGGGTACCTAGATGTAGTAATAAGGTACCCAGATAGAAGTGGCGGAGGTATATCCCGATAAGATGGTGAGGTACAAGGACTTGGAGGCGGGGTACCCAGATATGGCAGAGGGGTACTTTGACATGGCAATAGGGTACTCGGAGTCTGTGATAACAGGATCTTTTTCTTCTTGTAATATCCTATTATATTCGATGTATCCCCCTTTCTGAGATGGTGGGGGTACTTCTTTACGGCTTCCCTTTAGCTCTCATCTTAGTGGAAAATTCTTCTTTGAACCCCCAGACATTTTTGGAGGTTAACAAAAGTCCCCCCTGACTTGAACACTGGTACCTTGCTGGGGTTGGAGTCAGGATACTTGAAAGCGTTTGAAATATTTTCCTTTCCTCCTATCTAATTGGATTCCACTATCTAATTGTAATTAACAATCTTTTTCATATTAATAAAGAGATTTCTGGTTTAATAAATCGTATAGCATTTATAGTTTATATTATAATTGTCAAAGTAAATAATCATAAGGTCTAAAGACTATGGGAAAGAAGAATTGTTCGTACATCTGGATATGTATGTGGTAGACACAATTCTTTAGTTAGTCTTGAATAATGTTCACAACTTAAGTTAAAGGTTGGGCACCTTTATCTTGTTAAAGTTGTAGAATTCTTTTGCTAGCATTTGAGTGGGATCAAATGAGATATGATGAGTCTAAAATCATCGGAGTGTCTTCGAGCAAAAGGATCTAGTGCACTGGGTGCATTGAACTGGATCACAACGAAAAGCTTTATCTAGAACCGTCAATAGATAATAGTCTTTTCATTATCAGGACAATCGGAGAGTCTATCTTAATCCTGAGATAAATGATGGACTTATGGTTGCAAGTGATATCATTTGAGTTATCAATGAGTACGATTATAGTCTATCCTCGATAGTTTGGTAATATTCATTTGTTAATCAATAGAGGACTTCATTTATAGATATGGACATCGTGGCTCCATTTAATTAAATGAGAGTATAATATCATCATATGGATGTTTTGAGGTAATTGGATATTAAATCTCAACGTTGAGTTTTCGATAGTGTCTATTGAAAACATGGCTTCTGGACAAGTCAAAATATCCAAGTTCAAAACGTGGTCATATGAGTAAATATGGTAACTTGGAGAGTTATAGGCGGTCTATGAACTCTTGGCGATTACTGATATTAATCACGAGGATACACTATCTCCAATATGATTGTCTAGGGTATGAATGAGGAGCATCTTCCTTTTCTATCTTTATTTAAGAGTTCAGTTTTAGCTCTTTAGTGGAATGAGTTAAAATTAATGGATCGGACCTAAGTGAATCATTTATTGATTGTGATTAGATTATGTCTATTGAAGCTTAAATTTAGATGGCCCGCCAAGATCCCCAATCCACACGGACTTGCATGGATCACTTGATATATTCTACCGGACCAATTTAAGGGTCCATCTAGAATTGCATTTAATATATTAAGAATATAATTTGCACATTATTTAAGTAATGGGCTGCTCAATTATATTAATATATTAATGAAAGACATGTGGGCTTGTTTCTTTTAGTAAGAATGGGTCTGGTTCACATGTGGGCTTTTTATTTAAAGTCCAATGGATTAAATGAAATAAGAAAATAATGTTAGGCCCAATCTTAATCAAGTGGGGCGGCAAGGTTAAAATTTTAACCTAAAATATTATTTTGTTTCATTTGTTTTAATTAAATAAGAATTAATTAATTTATTGATTAATTGTTTAATTAAAGAAACAAATCTTTCCTAAAAGTAAAAGACTTGTTTGACAAGGAAATAAATAAATTAGTTTTATTTATTTAATCAAATAAGGAGTCTTTTTATTTAGTCAAAATAAAAGAATAAAAATCAAGGAGTTCGATTAGGGTTTGAAGTCTATTAAGTTGAAAAGAATTAGGGTTGAATTTAAGTCACCCTATATAAGTGACATTATAGAATTCGGCCAACCCTAATCTTAGACTACATAGAATTCGGCAACCCTAAAGGAAAAAGAAGAAAAAATTCGGCCAACCTATATATGTGTTCTTATAGGGTTCGGCCACCACAATCTATGGTGTTTGAGTTTTTTATTTCTTTCTTCTTCTTCTTAATTCCAAGAGAGAGTTTTTATTCTAAAAAGACAAAAGAGAGTGTGAAATTATTCTTTGATAGTATACTATTGCTTAATCATCAATAAGCTTGTGTATACGATATCGATCTAGGTTCACGCGAGTTTCGATCATTAGATTGAGAACTCAAAAGTGACCGGAATAATTTTTGACATTCTTTTGATTGTTTTTGTGACTAACAAAGAAAAGAAAGTTTTTTGTTTGGTCCATTCACAGTTTTGCAATTCAAAGAAAAGGGAGACCACGCTCCTAGGTGATCCACGTTCGTGCTCGGATTGAAGGTCTTGCGGATTACCATCGACGTAAGTCAATCGGATCACGCGACAAAAGGTAATTTACTTTTGTTAACATATATGCATGTTTATTGATTAAAAGGGTTTAAGGTTCATAAAGGAAAAATTTTAAAAGTCACTAAATCGTTTTTAGTATCGCTTCCGCTGCGTTTACCACTTTTATTTATTATTTTTCCCTACACTAGGAAGAAATCCTCTTACAGCACACCTGAATTTAATGAGTCGTACACGCGTCGAAGCTGGAATGGAAGTTAATTTGAATAAACGGTTTAAGCATGATTATCTCGAAACCACCTTCAGCACGTTTTCAGTCACTAATTACAATTTCACGTTTTACACCAGTAACCGTTCCTTCTTCGTGCTATATATATCCAACCTTCCTCCTTTTTTCTCACTCTACTTTCAAATTTCCCTTCTTTCCTTTATTCAGATTACTATGCCTTTTTCTTTTTCAACTTCTACTTTTTTTTTATGTGGCAACTCCGTCGAAACCCACCGAGAGTCTTGATGAGCTATTTGATATGGAAAAGGAAGCTACAGTTGAAAACACCCCACTTCAACCACAGAAGAGGGGTCGTGAGGAGGGTGACACCATGGGAAGCTCCCACCTGTCTCAACGCCACCGGTCTACGAGGAACCTTAAGATTGGTTCAGGCTTCAATAACAGTCCCGACAACCCAGTCGAGATTGCTGACGAAGAAGTGGATGATGATCAAGATGACGAAGAGGAGGAGGATACCACTCAGGCTCGCTATCACTCTTCCTTCCGAATACCGAGTTATCATCAACTGTGTCTGCACGATCGATACCCTAGCCCGTTTAAGGATGGAGTACTAGAATCCAGATGCTGTAACTCTCACTCTTCCATATCGGGGTTATGATGTCTACACCCCAATTAAAGGCGAGGTCTCCATTCATGTGGCTGCTTTTGAATACAGACTAAGGCTACCTCTCTATCCTATATTGCGTAGAATATTGATGGCCCTAGGTCTTGCCCCGTTGCAGATCTCGCTCGGGTTCTAGAAGCACCTTATAGGATTCTTAGTGCTGTAGATAGAGTAGTGTGAGATAGATGGTATTGTAAGAGAACCGGGTTATGACGAGTTTCGATACATCTTCCAGGTAGCGACTCTCAAGTCAGGCCCCAAAAGCCAATTTGAGGGCAAAAAATCCTTTGAAATTTATTTTCCTGAGAGCCAATGTGAAATATCCTCGTTCTTGGCGTGAAGAATGGGTCTTAACAGGAGGAGAGTGGGGCAGTTCAGTTGACATTGATAGGGTTGAGCATCCAATCCCCGTTCAATTTAGTAGGCAAAAGAAATGGGGCAAAGGAAATATCTTCAAGGAGTCACGGGGTATCCTGGAGAAAATCCTAGGCCGATCTTATGTTAATGTGAAATGCCCCATCTTCGACCCCTTTGATGGTGGTAGAATAGATCGATACCTCAAGATTTCCTTAGCCGTCCCGCGTAAGCAACTTCTTATGTTTTACTTCTTTTTACTTGATCGATTTAGATTTGTATACTAACTGACTTAGTAGTTTTTGCAGCTTCTCCTTCTATCGTGCTTCCAGCAGCAATCCTCCCAACTGCACCTCCTGTCTCTTCATCTCTTCCCTCTGCTTCTCATACTGCAAATGTTGGCGTCTCACTTGGGTCTAGCCCACCTACAGACACTCCTCCTTTAACCCTGGCTAAGTCTTAACCATGTATTCCAGCTATTCTTTCCACCCCGCCTACATCACGCTCTCCTTTGAGTGAGATGGCTGCTAGAGCTTCCAGGGTTCGAAGTATCCCAAGGCAAGTTCAGAGGTAGGTCCCAGTTACTTCTTTTACGAAACCTGTTAAGCATTCTCCAATAAATCCTCTTTTTCCTCCTCCTCCTTCTCCACCTCCTACTATACCTACCAAGTGCCAACTCCGGATGGACAGGGCGAAGGATGCTGGTACCTCAGCGACTCCCCCTATTGACCAACCTTCAAGCTCTCAAAGATTCTATCGTGAAGGACCAGGGTACGGATGTGGGAGAAAATCAGGATGCAGGAGGTGTCTGACTTTATCACCATCAACTTTTTACATGTATAATGTAGTTATTTTACTTTCTTTTTGCAAGTATACTGCCTTACCTGTTCATGCTAGATTCTGGTAGTACTTGGTATCCAGATATTTACAATCTTGATAAAACATACTCGAAATATTGATGCTGATCAAGTCTTCACTTCATCCAGGATGATTTCAAACCTTTACCATTTTCAGAAATGGTTTGTTAGGCAGTTCCCTTGTAAGATGGATAAGAATTTTTACAAGTAATCTGCATCAAGGCTAGTCTCATCCCGATAAAAAGAACTGATCCTTGTAGGTGACCAAGGCTGTTTTGACATCCATAATTAAATAATGTAAAGCAAAATATTAAATACCTTTAGTATAAGGGATTTTGGCCTTGATCTAATCCTGGTGGGGGAATTGAGATTACTTCAGGATTTTCACAAGGTAAGTCAATGTATTAGGCACTTCTGTTCAAGGAACTTGGATCCTTAGGCGAATTGATCCTGGTAGGCAACTAAGACAATTTTAGCCCCAAGTTTCTTCGGAGGAGGGTATACCCCATTCGAGGTTTTAGAAGTGCCATGTGGGCTCCTCTGGTATGGAGGATACGACGAGCAACTAAGGCCACGAGTCTAGACCCTTAGTTTGGCTGGCAACTATGCCACTTAAGCATTTATGCACCAAATCCTTCCTGAACGAAGGTATACCCCGACCAAGGCAGCAGTAATGTCATATGACTTTTCCTGGTCTGGAGGCGAATCTTATGGCGAAATTTTCAAGGCGAAGGTAGGAGAATGATGTAAGAGAAAGACAAACTTTTTTATTGAATTTCCAATTATTACAAAGCAAATAGTTGGGGTACACGTTTGGAGATATACCAACCGAAGCAAACTACTTGTTCAATACTTAAGGGTAGAACCTCCTAAGGTGATCAGCATTCTAGGTATGATCGACTGGGTAGCCATCCATATCCTTCAGCTTGTAGGCTCCTCCTCGGACTACCATTTTTATCAAGTAGGGTCCTTCCCAGTTGGGAGCTAATACCCCGTCTGACCTCTTACGGGTATTCTGAGTTACTTTCCTGAGGACCAAATCCCATTCTTTAAAGCTTCGGATCTTCACCCTCCTATTAAAGTAACTGGCTATTTTTCCTTGATAAGCTGTGACTCGCTCTGTTGCTCTTTCTTGCTTTTCCTCTAGAAGGTCTAGGTTAGCTCTAAACTTAGTTTCATTATCCTCTAGCTCGAAATGTTGGACTCTGAAAGAAGTCAGCCTATACTCAATGGGTGAAACTGCTTCCGTTCCAAAAGCCAGTGAGTAGGGAGTTTCCCCATTTGTTGTCCCCCTAGTAGTTCGATACGCCCATAACACATTCGAAAGTTCTTCGACCCACTTGCCCTTCTTCTGTTGAAGCTTCTTCTTTAGGAGTTTCTTGATGGTCTTTTTAGTGGCCTTCCACCAATCCATTAGTTTATGGATGAGCCACTGATGCGAAATGAAGGTCAATACCTCGTTTTTCACAGAATTCCTTAAACTTGGTATTGTCAAACTGCTTTCCAAGGTCAGTGATTATGACCATTTAGGTACCAAACCGACATACAGTATTCTCTTTGATGAAGCTAGTAGTATTTGCCTCGATTATCCGGGTGAGGGCCTCTGCTTCCACCCATCGGGTAAAATAGTCTATTGCTACTACGGCGTGCTTGGCTTGACCAAGCACAGTATGAAGTGGTCCAATGAGGTCTACCCCCAGATAGCAAAGGGGTAGGGTGTGCTGATTGAAAATAGTCTTTCAGGAGGTAGGTGATCGAGGTCTGTTATCTTCTGGCAGGGTTTATAAGATCATTCAAACCGTTTTGCTTCCTGGTGCAAAGTAGGCCAATAGTAACCCATTCTGAGCACTTGGTAAGCCAGGGTCTCCCCTGACACATGGTTCTCACAGTCCCCTAAATGTATCTCGGTGAAAGCCCATAGTTCGTCATCCGGATGTAGGCAACTCAGTAGTGGAAGGGATTTCCCTTTACGGTACAGGTACCCATCTACTAAGTTGTATTGGGTGGAGGTTCTTTTTAGCTTACGTGCTTGATCTGGATTTATCAGGAGGGCTCCATTCTGGAGGTAGCTTGCTAAAGGGTCCATCCAAAAAGGGAGCCGGTCTATTGGGTTTACCTCTACCCCGTTAGCTATTCTAGAACGGGGTATCAGTTGGAGCGGCACTACCCTTGGTAACGCTTATCCTTCGGTCACCGTAATCTTAGCCAAAACATCCGCTCAGTGATTATTTTCTCTAGGAATCTGTTTCATCTTCACACCTTTGAATTTTGTCATCGCTTCTTGGACATGTTTGAGGTACGCTATCATGTTGTCCCCCTTCTCATGGTACAACCCGGATACTTGGTTAACAACTAGTTGCAAATCGCTCTTAACTAATAGGAAATCCGCCCCCAATTCTTCTGCCACCTTCATTCCTGCTAACAGTGCCTCGTATTCTGCCTCATTATTGGTAGCTCTAAACTCAAACCTAAAACAATGGCTGATTTCGTCTCCCTCTGGATCATCGGTTGATTTCGTCTTCCTCTGAATCAATCAAGATGATCCCTGCTCCACAACCCGACTAATTTGATGCTCCATTCGCGTATAGTGTCTATGTCTTGCTATCGACTGGCCATTCATGTGATTCCAATTCTGGGATTGTATTTGAAATGGTCTTTTGGTCGGAGACCATGCTAAATTCTACTACGAAGTCGGCCAAAGCTTGAGCCTTGATAGTTGTTCTGGATTTGTATTTGATATCGTACTGGGTGAGTTCCATAACCCATAAGACTAATCTCCCCTATACATCTGGCTTTTGGAGGAACTGCCTCAGCAGGTGATTTGTGACCACTACAATGGTATGAGCCTGGAAATATGGTCACAGCTTCCTGGCTGTTGTTACTAGCGCATAAGTAAGCTTCTCTAATAGGGTATAATTTTTCTCAGACTTAGTTAGGGTGCAGCTTACGTAGTAGACTAGTCTTTGGACCCTGTCATCACATTTTTTTACTAAGGCTCTGCTGGCCGTCTCCGAGACTGCTAAGTAAAGCTACAATTATTCTCCCAATGTAGGCTTTACTAGCAGTAGCGGGCTAACTAGGTACTTTTTCAAAGACTGAAAGGCTTTCTCGCTTTCTTGATCCCACTTCATCTTCTTACCCTGCTTTATAATTTTAAAGAAAGGAAGACATCTATCGGTAGATCGAGATATGAAGTTGTTCAAGGCTGCTACCCTACCAGTCAACCCTTAGGCTTGCTTGATAGTGTTGGGAGACTTAAGATCTAAGATGGCTTTGATCTTTTCTGGTTTGGCCTCAATCCCCCTCTCATGTACCATGAAGCCCAGGAATTTTCCTGCTGCTACCCCAAAAGCACACTTAGTAGGATTCAACCTCATTTGATTTTCTCTTATTATCTAGAAGGTCTGGCGCAAGTCCTCCGGATGTTGATCCTTTCTCAGAGACTTGGTGATCATATCGTCTATGTACACCTCCATAAATCTTCCAATTAGTGGTTTGAACAGCTTGTTCACTAAACGCTGATACATGGCACCCACATTCTTGAGACCAAATGGCATCATCTTATAGCAGTAAAGACCTTGTCCAGTGATGAAGCTAGTTTTGTCTTGGTTGGCGGGATGCATCATGATCTGGTTGTACCCCGAGAAGGCATCCATGAAGCTTAGGAGCTTGTTTCCTACGGTAAAGTCAATTAACTGGTCTATTTTGGGTAGGGGGAAGCTAACCTTGGGGCAAGCTCGATTCAGGTCAGTATAATCTACGCACATATGCCACTTCCCATTGGACTTGGTAACCATGACCACATTAGCAATCCACTCGAGGTACCGAGATTCTCTGATGAATGTAGCTTTTAGAATTTTGTCTACTTCCTCTTATACCGCAACATTTCGTTCGGCATTGAAGTGTCTCCGCTTCTGTTTGACTGGATTAACAATTGCATCCACTGTTACCTTATGGGCGGCTAAGTTGTTTAGGATACCTGGCATCTCGTCATGGCTCCAGGTGAATATGTCATTATATTCTTTAAAGAGCCTTATCAGATCTTCGCTGACCGAGTGATCTAGTGTGCTCCCGATCTTTACCACTTTAACAGGGTCGTTCTCCCTCACCAGTATTTCTTTCAAATGTTCTGTGGGGTACCCGCTAATTCAAACCCATTCTTTTTCCTATAATTCTTCTATAATCATATCTGGTACTTTGCCTTCGTAAGGGTCCTGTTCTAGTACACCTCGGGTTAGCTCGTTGGCTACATGTAAATACTGTTTGGCTAGCGCGGTTGGGTTTGTGGATATCGCATAGCAATTACGCTCAGCATGTTGATCCCCGCGAACCTCTCCTACCTTGGTTCCGACTGGAAATTTCAATACATTGTGATAAACAGACAATACCCCCCTTATGCCGAATAGGAAAGGTTTTCCCAGTATGGCGTTGAAGGCAGACGGAGTATCAACTACAATGAACTCAGTTATCATGTTCTGCTTAAGTAGTGATTTCCCGATTATCACTGGTAGCCTATGGGACCCAATCGACATCAACGATTCCCTGTAAACCTGTATAGAGGTGTGGTACAGCTATTATAGTAGGGGTTCTTCAAATTGAGCTTATCATGAGACCCTTTGAAAAGAATGTCTACGTTGCTCCTCATATCAATCATGACACGATGGACCTGACAATTGGCTATCTGAACCGTAATCACCATTGGGTTGTCATGTGGTTGAACTGTGTTGTATACACCTTCCTCTGTGAAAAAAATCTGGCTTGCACTTGGAAGATTTTGGGATTCCCTAGTAATCTTAAGCACGTCGCTACTGGCGGAAAGTCTAAGAATCTTCCTAGCATGGTTTTTCCTACAGTTGTTGGAAATTCCTGCTAAGGTAAGGCCCCCACTAATAGTATGGATGACTTGGATTTGCTATATAAAGTCTTTTCCTTTGTCCTTTCATCTCTCTTTCACTTCCTGCATTCTTCCTTGTACCTCCTTCCCCATCTTGATGATATCCCGCACTTGTTGCAAGAATTCAAGCAAAAGTCCTCCTTTTACTAGTCCTTCAATTTGGTTACGTAGGTTGTAGCATTCTGATGTATTGTGTCCTACATCCTCATGGAAATCACAATATTTATAACGGTTCCTTCTGTCTACCGAAGCTTTCATAGGATCCCGCTTCCTGAGTAAATCTTTGTCGCGGATTGCGAGGTATATGGTCTCTTAAGAGGCGTTAAGAGGGGTGTAGTGGTTATACCCATCTTCTTCCCCTGTTATTCGGGCTACTTCTCTCAATGGAGGCGTTCGGAGAGGACTCCTTCATGCGGGGTATCTATCCCGATGCTGAGAGAAATATGGTGGCCTATATGAAGACCGATTGGGAGGAAGGCTTTGGAACCTCTTTTTTAGGGCGCTTAGCAGATCGAGCTTCGTCAAGCTCGATCTTGATTCTTAGTTGTTCCTTTATTTCCACCTGTTCTAGAACCCTATCGTAGGCTTCCTCATAGGTTTCAGGTGGATGCTTGGCAAATGACTGAAACAGTCTCCCGGCCCACAGGTTTCTTCCAAAATCGGCTAGGGTCTACTTCTCAGCGAATACCCCCATCTATATAACCTTCTTATGGAATTTCTCCACGTAAGATCTTAGTGTTTCCCCCTGCTCCTAGGTCACGTACTGTAGTAGGACGGAGTCTTTAGGGCGAGGCTTGATCCCCTGAAACTATGCACTGAAATCTGTAGTTAATTTAGTAAATGAGTCCACACTACTTGGAGGTAACTTCCTGACCTAGGTTCTAGCACAATCTGTCAGGGTCGAAGGGAACAAATTTCACATAACGAACCGGGTAGCATTATGAATTTTCATTTGGTGGACAAAGCTCTCTAGGTGGCTTACTGGATCCTCGAATCTGAAATATTTTTCGGACGGCATTTTAAACTTAGGGGGTAGCTTAGCCTCCTTGATCCTTTTTTAGAAGGGTGCATTCATCTCTCCTAAGGGGTTTTTCCGGGTACCCCGGTGCTTACCCTTCCCCAACTCTTCAAGTTCTCTAGCCTTTTTGGCCATCTGATCTTCCAATCGCTTGGATACATCATGCTTGGATCTGACTTCTAGGCCGCCATTGTCCGAGGTTTCAAATACAACGCTCATCTCCTAGAGATCCTCCCTCCGATGAAAATTCCCTCGGTGATTCCTCTTTGGTTTGGTACTTGAGCCGGCATCGGGATGTGGAGCCCACATTTTGGCTAATGGTGTCATAGCTGGCTGCTTTCTTCTGGGAGGAATATCTACTGCTTATATCACATGTCGGGGTCTGAAATCTGTTGGGCAGTTTGGAACTAGAAGAGGTGGTCCCAGCCTATCAAAGACTGGCACCCATGTACTTGGCTCTACCTCTCTTGCGGTCCTAAATACTTTGAAGGATATCCCTTTGGCTATCATCTGGAGGCGGACACTTTCTATGTAGGCAGCAGCTTGTTGTTCCAGGACATCACGATTGATCTTTTGGGCAACAGGAGCTTAAGGCACAGAGCCCGCATTTGATGGGGGAATCAGTGCTGAATTGTTATTTCTTGATCCTCTTCCCTTCTTCTAGATTCTCTGAGTGGAAGCGAGGGAATGGGGCCCTAAGGGGTTAGGCAACCCTTGAGAAGATTGGAGTCTTATCTCTCTACTTCAACGGGTAGAACTAGGACAGCTTCTTTGTAAACATTGGGAAGATCTTGTTCCCACAGACGGAGCCAAAAAGTGTTACCAGAAAATCGTCACCGGGGTGAGTTTCTAAATAACAACTTTTAAAGGGAACACGGTCGTGAAAAACCTCGGTCCGAAAGGGTATCACGTAGCTCGATACCTGTATAATATCAATAAAAACAAACTAGATACAAGGATGATTGTAAGTTAGAAGAAAACAATGTATGTACTCATATATTAGTAAAAGATGAGATACAACTCTTTGATCCCTCAAAACTAGATATCATTACAATGGCAATTTATCCTTTCTATGAGAACTCTGACACAGCTGGAGATGGTGAAATCGTATGAGTTGATAAGTAGAAAAGCTCTGGATCTTCCTTTTCTGGACACGACCGTCCTCTTTTATTTCCTCTTTCTTGCCAATCAAATCCCCCTAATTTAAACCAAATTGATTGACCGTGTTAGAGGAATTGACAGGCGTTTAATGGAGGGATTGATTTATACGGGAATGGCTTCCTTTAATGATGTCACGTTTCCGTTTATATTCGAACCATAAATCAATCAATTTGATTATAGGTCTCATTTATGGCTTTTCAATGGGTGAATCAACCATTTCCTTTCACGTTACTTGAAGAAGAAGTCTAGCCATGTATTCTCCTAGCATCCCTCTTCTAGTTCAATATGGGGAACTGGGTATAGCATTCTTACTTGGTAGCTTATTCTTCTGATATTCTTGCTTCCTGGTAGATTAGTTATAAGAGGAACCGAGATACCAGGTGTTACCGAGATATTGTCACCGGGGTGAGATTTCAAATAACAACTTTTAAAGGACCACGGTCGTGATAGACCATGGCCCGGAGCGGGTATCACGTAGCTCGATACCTGTATAATATCAGCAAAGCAAGACAGACACGATGGTGATTGTAAGCAAGGAAGAACCAAACTCTATACTCATATATGTATATAAAAAATCAAATACAGCTTTTTGAAAGATCTTAACTCGATAACAATACAAGGGTAATTTTAAGGCCTATCCTGTACGAAGCTTTTGACACTGTTGGAGATGGCGAAATTGTTCGAGTAGATAAATAGAAAAAAAAACTCCCTCTCCGTTCTCTCCCAATTTCCCCGGTCCCTTTCTCTGAACATGGACGTCCTCTTTTATTATCTCTTTCCCGCTAATCGAATCCCCCTAATTCAGATCAAATTAATTGACCGTGTTAGAGGAATTGACAGGCGTAAATGGAGGGATTAATTTACCCGGGAATTGCTCCCTTCAATAACGTTATGTTTTCGTTTATATTCGAAATATGAATCAATCAATTTGATTTAGGTCTCATTTATGGCGTTTCAACTGGGGAATCATCCCTTTCCTTCCACGTTATTTGAAGAAGTTGTTTAGCCATGTACTCACGTAGCATCCCTCTTCTAATTCAAAATAGGAAATTGGATACAGCATTCTTACTTGGTAGCTTATTCTTCTGCTATTCTCGCTGCCTGGTAGGTTAGTTCTAGGAGGAACCAGGGTGTCAGGGAATATAATAGCTAGGTACCAAGATGCAGTAGCAAAGATATTCTTTGGATAGCAGCGTGGTACCTGGATATGGCAGTAGCAGGACACCTAGATGTAATAACAGGGTACCAAGGTGCAGTAGTGAGGTACCCAAATGAGGTGGTGACGGGATACCCGAGTATAGTAACGGGGTACCATGGTGTAGTAGCTAGGTACTCGGATAGAAGTGACGATGGTAGACCTCGATAAGGTGGTGAGGTAACAGGACTTAGAGGCGGGGTACCCACATATGGCAGAGGGGTTCCCTGACATGGTATCAGGGTATTCTGAAGCCGGATCCTTTGTTTCTTGCATTATGCTATTATATTTGATGTAGCCTTTTTCTGGGTATATCTTATAGCTTCCTTCTCTTTTTCAACTTAGTGGAAAATTCCTCTTTGAACCCCTGCCATTTTTTACGGTTAATAGAAGTCCCCTCTGACTTGAACACCGGTACTTTGTTAGGGGTTAGAGTCAGGATATTAAAAAACATTCGATGGATTTTCCTTTCCCTTCATCTGACTGGATTTCGTTATCTATGAAGGAATCTTTCTATAGTACGCTTGAATTAAATGAGTCGCACGCATGTCGAAGCAGGAGTGGAAGTTAATTTAAATGAAACGGTTTAAGCGCGCTTTTCTCGAAGCCTCTTTCAGCACGGCTTCGGTCATTAATTGTAGTTTCCCGTTTTACTCCAGTAACCATCCCTTCTTCGGGCTATAAATACATCAACCTTCCTTCTTTTTTCTCACTTTACTTTCAAATTTCAAATTTACTCTCTTCTCTCTATCTCTCTTTACTTCAGTTTACCGTGCTTTCTTTTTCTTCAATTTCTACCTTCTTTTATGGCAACTCCACCGAAACCCGCCGACAGCCTTGACGAGCTATTTGATACGGAAAAAGAAGCTTCGATCGAAAGTACCCCACTTTAACCACGGAATAGGGGTCAAAAGGAGGGGGACACCGCGGGAAGCTTTCTCCCGGTTCAACGCCACTGGTCTACGAGGAACCTTAGGATAGGATCGGGCTTCAACAATAAATCTAAAAACCCAGTCAAGGTTCCTGAAGAAGAAGTGGAGATGATGAAAATAATGATGACGAGGAAGAAGGAATCCCTACTGGGATACCACTTAGGCTAGCTATCACTCTTCATCTCGAAGACCGGGTTATCGTCAATTCCGTATGTACGATCGATACCCTAGCCCGTTTGAGGGCAGAGTACCAGATTCCAGATGCGGTAACTCTTACTCTTCTATATTGGGATTATGACGCCTATACCCCGGTCAAAGGCGAGGTCCCCATCCATATGGCCATTTTCGAATGCGGACTCAAGCTCCCTCTCCATCCTACCCTGCGTAGAATCCTGGTTGCCCTAGGACTTGCCCTGCTACAGATCTCGCCTGGGTTTTGGAAGCATCTTATTGGATTTTTAGTGCTCTGGATAGAGCAATGTGAGATAGATGGGGTTGTTAGAGAGCTAGGATACGATGAATTTTGGTATATCTTTAAGGTGGGGACTCTCAAGTCGGGCCCCAGGGGCCAATTCTATCTAAGTGCGAAAAACCCTCTGAAATTCATTATCTTAGGAGCTAATATGAAATATCCTCATTCCTGGCGTGGGGAGTAGGTCGTGGCAGGAGAAGAGTGGGGCAGTTCAGTCGACATAAATGGGGTTAAGCATCAAGTCCCCGTTGAATTTAGTAGGCAAGAGAAATAGGGCAAAGGAAAGATCTCCAAGGAGTGGAGAGGTATTCTGGAAAAAATCCTAAGCCGATTGTATGTCAATATGAATTACCCCGTCTCTGACCCCTTTGATTTTTGTAGGGTAGATCAATACCTCAAGATTTCCTTAGCCATCCCATGTAAGTAGCCTCCGATGTTTCATTTTTTTAACTTGATCGATTTATACTTGTATACTAACTGACTTAGTAGTTTTTGTTGCTTCTCCTTCTATCGTGCTTCCAACAGCAATTGAGTCCGGATCCTTAACTTGGCTGACAACTATGCCACTTAAGCATTCATGCACCAAATCCTTCCTGGAGGAGGGTATACCCCGACCAAGGCAGCAAGAATGTCATATGACTTTTCCTGGTCTTGAGGTGAATCTTTTATCAAAATTTTTAAGGTGAAAGTAGGAGAACCAAGTTGAAGAAAGGCAAATCTT
Organism: Acer negundo; assembly: GCA_035582765.1. Classification (NCBI taxonomy): domain Eukaryota; kingdom Viridiplantae; phylum Streptophyta; class Magnoliopsida; order Sapindales; family Sapindaceae; genus Acer; species Acer negundo. Next base: position 10,385,183 of record CM069236.1, on the reverse strand, counting down.
CTTTATTAAATTTCAAATCAATAAAAAGAAAAATCAATGTACATACTTAGAGACATACTTGCTGAGATAAACTATTTCTTCAAGGGTAAAACTTCTTGAGGTGGTCGACATTCCAGATGTGATCGACCAGGTAACCGTCCATATCGTTCAGCTTGTAAGCTCCTCCTCGGACTACCATTTTTATCAAGTAGGGTCCTTCCCAGTTGGGAGCTAGTACCTCGTCCAACCTCTTTCGAATGTTCTGGGTTACTTTTCTGAGGACCAAATCTCCTTCCTTGAAGCTTCGGATCTTCACCCTTCTATTAAAACAACGGGTTATTTTGCTTTGATAAACTACGACTCATTCTGCTACCCTGTCTTGTTTCTCTTCAAGGAGGTCAAGGTTAGCTCTCAATTTTCTTTCATTCTTTTCTTGCTCGAAATGTTGGACCCTGAAAGATGTCAGCCTATGCTCGACGGGTGACACCGTTTCTGTTCCAAAAGCCAGTGAGTAAGGGGTTTCCCAAGTCGCAGTCCTCCTAGTTGTCTGATATGCCCACACACATTTATAAGCTCCTCGACCCACTTGCCCTTTTTCTGTTGAAGCTTCTTCTTCAGGAGTTTCTTAATGGTTTTGTTAGTGGCTTCCACAAAACCATTAGTTTGCGGATAGGCCACCTACACAAAACGAAGGTCAATACCTTGTCTTTCACAGAATTCCTTGAATTTGTCATTGTCAAACCATTTTCCAAGGTCAGTGATTATGACCATTAGGGTACCAAATCGGCATAGAATATTTCCTTTGATAAAGCTAGTAGTATTTGCCACAGTTATCCGAGTAAGGGCCTCAGGGGGAGCTTTAGTTTATTCAACTTCGCTTTCTATATGATTTGATTGCCTAATATCTCGTTCTTTATCTCCTGTGTCCTTTGTCCATTCCTTGACAAAAAGGGGGAAAAATTGTATACCTCACCATGTTTGATATGGGGGAATTCATGTTTGATATAGGGGAGAAAAATGTATACCTCACCTTATGTAGAGAAATGTTCCAAATGTGTGAACATATTTGTCTTCAATTGGAGACTTTGTCTTAAGGGGGATAATTCTTGTATTTAGGGGGAGACAAGAATTCTTGGTTTTACAAGGTTGAGAGACTTAGGAAGAGCTTTAATATGAAAATATTCATTCACTTGAGATAATGTATTTTTGTATGAGATAAAGTAAGTTTTGTTATTTGTTTATGTTATAATATCTCACCATTCTTTTTTGGAAGAAGATCTCTTGTTGGTTTGCTATTTTGGTCATAGGTTCCTTGAAGGTCAAAGAAAGGATTCTAGAAGACTCATGAAGACTTGTAGTTCTTTTAGTCTAGGGATCTCTTTGTAATGTGATGAGAGAATGCTTTCAACATTGAGTTTATTGGAGTGAACAATGTATGGTGAGGATAAGGTTTTGCCATGGAATAGCCAAAGGGGGTGATTTTAAGGTTCATGATTTGTATTGGCTTGATTCCATTGCAAAACTCTCTATATTTGTAATAGATGTTGCTTAGGTGGTTCTTGGTGAAAAGAAGCTTCAAAGATTAAAAGCGACGTCTTATGCAAATATCGTCTTCAAGAGGAAAATCGCATACTTGGATGCTAAGGTATCAAGTTTCTTCTTCCTCTTGCAAGGCATAAGCACACACACACAAAATTCATTCATGTGTGTCATTGCATCGTTGTGCAAAAATTTGGTATAACACATTCACACTCATTTATGTATGCACAAGCATAAGATAGATAAACATTGTAGAATTGCATGTTTTATGACTATCGCTTGGATATGGCATGCTTGTGTGACATTGTATTTATTTGTTTATGTTTTATTTTATTTGGACTTGAACATGATCTCATTTGATTTCTTATTGAGTTCCGGTCATTTTGGTTACTCATTCATTAGGTTTCGAGTCCAAACGATGTGATTATGCTACTTTCCGTTCTCATTCGTTGAGTTGTCTTCGTCATCGTTTTTCGAGATGAATTCTCAACCTTTTGTCAAAGTTTTATTGTCTTCGTTGTGCGTGAGGGGGTCATGATTCGTAATCCAAAGACGGATTCAAAATCGGAGTTCGGAGGCCCGAATATGGCAAAAGAACACAAGAGGAGCAAGTGTGGCCAACGGACAAGCTTGGAGGCCATGTGTGGGCCACGTGTGCCACATGGCCAGCACTACCCTCTGCCCACATGTGCCACATGTGTTCCCAATATGGATTTTGACATGGCAGCAGCTGGTTGGTCCATTTTTTCCTCTCTTGAATTCTTTTAAATGCTCTCCATTCCCTCCCATTTCATTCTAAGAAGAAAATTTGAAAAAGATAGAGTGCAGAATTTTCTCTCCAATTTTCCAACTTCCAAACACCACAACTTTCTCATTCAGACTAAGAAATTAAGTGATTCAAGTTGGAGAATCTTCGCTGTCAAGTCCCCTACCTTCTCCAAAAGATTTTACAGTTTTTTGACAGATTTTTGTGATGGTTCTACCCTCAAAACCGAAACTACACGGGATTACTAGGTGTTGAACTAAACTTTGTGATTTCATCTTTTATGATCTTCAATTACCTAGGGTTTTCTTCTTCTATATGTATGTGTATGTTTGATGAAAGCTATTGAGAAAGATAGCTTCAAATCAAAGCTAATCTAGTCTAATTAGAGACTTGAATGTGAACTAGTTTTCTAGAATTTTAGGTTTTCACATGTTTGTAAGTTGTATTGTGATTAGCTTGATATCTAGGGTTATTTGTGTTTTGATTGACTCATTTTAAGATTAATAACCTTAGCATGTGCTTGGATCCTTTTATTGAACAAATTTAGGATTAGCACATTTGATTTTTGTGTTTAGAGCTAATTTGGATTTAACTGATTATTCATTATATCCTTGCTCTAAATACTTAATTGCTAGAATATTCATTGATCATATTTTGTGATTCTAGCATTTTTGGTATATGTTTCTAATATCTTGAATATGTGTTTCATGTATATGATTTATTCAAGTTTTAGCTTTATGAATGAAACTAGGAATCACATATGTTAGGTGTTTCACATGCTCTAGGTTTCAATTCATGTTTTATGACTAGACAATATTTGACTTGTGTGCTCATATGATTAAGTCTATGTCTACATGATTTGTACTTGATCCATACATTTCATATGTTCATGCATCATCTTATATGATTGCATCACTTGGATTGTTAAACTAGAATATCATACATTATGTGCTCATTGTCTAATTCTAGTTTCCATAGTTCATATTGATCATATGTTTTATGTTGAATGTGCTTGCATCACTTAGATCATTTTCCTAGCAAAAGGTAGAAGTCTCTTGTTAAGGTGAGTGAAGCCTTAATTTGAGCAAGAAGACTTGGCTAGGAAAGTGTTCCGGATAGCCAAGCAAGGAGTCTTAGTTAGGGTCAAGAAGATTCGGATAACAAAGCAAAAGTCTTAGCTAGGAGTTTGGTATTCCGGATGGTTGAGCTAGGGAAGCTTGACTAGGATCATTTCTGATCTAGATAGGTAAGCAAGGGAATCTTCCTAGAGACATGAGCGTCTTGGATAGGAAGTTGCTTCCTAGAGGTGTAGGACACATCTCAGATAGGAAGTAGGCTAGATGGTTCACTAGGCCCAAGGGTAGACTAGGATTTGATAGCTTAGAGTGGATATCATGAGTTGATAGCCTTAAGTGTATATATCCTTTTCGTCATAGTGAATTGCTTTACCGGTGGTTGTGGATTCAACCAGTGGATGTTTCCTCTTCGGAGGTTTACCACGTAAAAATCAATGTGTCAAATATCTCTATCTCTATCTCTATCTCTATCTCTTTATATTTGTATGTATGATTAATATAACTTGTTTAAGATCTTCATTTCCTCACATCCTTGTAAACAAGTTATTGGTAAAGAAAGAAATGCACACATTATTGGTTGAATCAACACTTGTCTCTTGTATGTTGTAAGTGTTTGAACATTGTATCTTATAACATTCTATATCAAGTTGTATAGTTCTACTTAGTGTAATTATATTGTAATATTCAAAGTACAACTTGTGGAATTTGCTATTCATTAAATATACTTGTATATGAGATACATTATTTCTTGGTATATGTTTTATATACTAAGGGTGGTAAATTGAGCATACATGTGTTAATTGTTTTCTCATAACAATCATGTTAAAGGTTAATTTGCATGATCACCAAGGTTTTGACATAAGTCACAAAAGAGTTTTTAAATCTAGTGTGTCAACTTATTCACCCCCCTCTAGGTTGTTTAGTATAACCTTGTAGGTATTTTCAGCATACCTAGAAGGGGGTGAATAGGTTTTTACACCTTTTTCAATCCCTTGAAACAAACGCAAATTTGTCCCTCAAGATAGCTTACATTAAAACACATAACCATACATACATGTATAGACAAGATAAGCATGTGATCATTAAAGCATTGTCTATATATCAACATGTACCAAAAGGAAGAATAAAATTAAAACAAAACAATAAGGAATACTTGTATTTCCAATAATGTTCAATGTTTTACAAGTATCAATCAAAATATAACTGTTAACCGAAATTTACCAACGGGGTGGAATTACAATTAATGACTTTAATGGACCATGATCGGAATTAACCATGGTCGGAGGGGTATCACGTAGTTCGAAACTTATGATTTTCAATAAAAATAACTTAGTGCAATAATGGTTAAATGGAAGGATATACGGTTGTATTATATCATAAAAAAAAGGAGAATACAATGCTTTTTCTTAATTTAGTATAGATACAATATAGAATACAACTCTCCATCGATCACTGTAGGTGAAATCTGACACAGTTGGTGATAAAGATCTCGTGCAAATCGATAAGTAGAAAAATTATAGGTTTAGGGTTTCATCATCAAAAAGCTGCCCCTTGTTCGTTAAGTATAATGTCATATATATAGGTCTCGTTTCTTGCCATGCACTTCTATAAGTTCGGTCTAGGGTTTCTTTAATTATTGGACTTTCCTTAGTGATAAGCGAGAATGTCTCATGAACTTTAATCCTTAGAATCAAGTTATTCCTTCTTGGGAGGATTCTAGACAGAGTTGACTCCTCTTTTAAATCAAATTCTTAAGTGATAGGAACAAATCTCCTTCTTATTGATAAAACGCTGGCGCTTTTAGCATTCCTCCTCGGAGCTTTAATCTTGGTTTCTGGATATGTGGATCTTGCCTTGGTAGCTTCCTCATGTGGTATTTAAACTTCCTGGTTAATCGGTATTACAGGATGCCAGGATTTTAGATATCTAGCTTCCTATTTGATCGTGATTATTACTAACTTTCTGGTTGTTGGGGTATCGGGATATCAACGGATGCTGTAGAGGGGTACCGAGATGGCCTAGTAGTGGGCTACCTAGTGTGAGTGGTGGCGAGATGCTAGGACCCTAATTTCTGTGTCATCTGGTACTTGGTGATCAAGAAAATCCTTAGTCTTCATCTGGATCAACTGATGGCGAACTCGGTACACTCTGCGGCGGGGTACCGGTGGATTTGGTAGCGGGATACTGAGAAGCCTCTATGTGACGTCCTTCTAGCTTGATTCTAAGTAGACAATTCTTCTTTGGCCCTTTGCCAATTTTGGCGGTTAACAGAAGACCCCCTGACTTGAACTCCAATTCATGGGGTTGGAGTCAGGATATCTAGAACGCTTGAAGAATTTTCATCCTACCTGGCTGGCTTCCACTATTTATGAGGAAATCTTCTTTGAGCACGCCTAGAGTTAATACGCCGATCCATGCTTTAGGTCACGACTGGTCAGATTATTCAGGTGGGCAGTTTTTGGCGCATCTCCTCAAAACCGTTGCCTGTTTGTCCCTGGTCATTATTACTTGGCACCATTAACCGTCTACTTCTCTCTATAAATAACTTGCCTCTCCTCTTTACCCACTAACTCTAACAAAATCCTAAGCCTTCTTTTTCGATGGCAACTACATCCATCTCCACTGTGAGTCTCGATACTCTTCTTGATATGGAAAAAGTCAATTTTGCTGAAGATTCACAGTCGAACATAATGAGGAAGGAACACGGCGAAGGTGATATCGGGCCAAGCTCCATCTCAATCCTGCATTATTGTTCTAGTAGGGAACTTCATATCAGGCTGGGTTTCCACAATAGGACTGGGAACCTGAAGTCATCGCATAACACAGGGATACTCCCCTCATTCCACCTATTTGAAGATTTTCTGGGTTGGTGACTATACAGCCATCAAGGTTAAGGGTGACATTCACAAGGGTACCTATGGACGTACTAACCGCATCTGGAATGTCTTCAAGCGTGCTATCGGTGTCAAAGTCAAAAAGCAGGTTGGTGACTGGATGATTAGAAAAAAGATCTATGTTTGGACAGAGCATGTTCAGCCTTCAAGGCGTTCTGAGGATTCGAAGCTGAAGAAAAAGTGATGAACTCAAGGTTGAAGCAAAGGCAAGAAGCCTTTGGCGTACCTGGCATGGTTAAAGTATGTTTTATGGACGGACACCACCCCTTGCGGGGTACAGTGAAGACTTTGGGGGTCTTTACTGAATCAAGAGTTGGCGAGGTCTCTATTGACACAATTCCAAAAGAATCGAGGAATCTGATGTAACCGGTTGAAGCTCGGAGGCTAAGGAAGAGAAGGATGCAAGATTTTACTTGATCCCTATGTTATTTTAATTTAATTTATTCACATTTTGTAGCCTGGTTGCGGGGTTTGGGCACCTTGATTGATTATTGCTTAACTTCGTCTAAATGTGCCCAAACCCCGCAACCCCGCTAATCACAAACTTCCTGATTGATCAATGTGCTGTCTCATTTATTCTTGCTAGATTTTGGTAGAATCTTGCACAGTAATAATCCGGATAAAAACTTACGTGGAACCAAATAAAAACTTACTTGGAATATTGAAAGTTCTCTGTACTTGCTTGCTCATGATACGCCTTGATCGATTTTGATGTTTGCTCACTTATTACTATCCCAGTTAATATTGTTAGAAATATTTCCAGTATTTGATGTCTGGGATGCTTGTTCGTATTGCTCCAAGCAGACTTCAATCTTCCCTCAACCCTCGGAATAATCCGGATAGTACTCCCCTTATGGGTTTTGATGAGAATTTTTACAGCCAAGTATTGACTTAGTCTTGGTGTAAGCTTCTGAACCTTGCATATGGTTAAGTTTGCTTTGATATTTACACCCATACAACATTAGTTAAGGTGTTAGGTATCTCCGACCTTGAAAATTTTTACCTAGGATTGGATCCACTTAAAGGGAATCGGGGTTTCGGGCATTCCAGATCAGGAATCCTGGTACTTAGTCAATTTCATAGGTTGAATCGTTGTATTTGGTACTTCTATATCAAGGAATCCCAGTATTTGGATGGCTTACATCTAGTAGGTGACTAATGTCCTATTTAGCTCCAAGCCTTCTTGTGTAGATATAGAGAAATAAGGTGCCAGGTATCCTGATAAAGTATCCTGGTCCTTAAACAGTTCGTCCTGGTAGGCAACTAAGGCCATTTTAACACCAGGTCTTCGTATGTAGATTTGGAGGAGTAAAGTACCAGGTATCCTGAAAAGGTATCCTGGTCCTTAGACTGTTCGTCCTTGTAGGCAACTAAGGCCACTTCAGCACCAGGTCTTCGTATATAGATTTGGATGAGCAAGGTACCAGGTATCTTGATAAGGTATCTTAGTCCTTAGACGGTTCGTCCTAAAGGGGGTATTCCTCGATCGAGGCTTCAGGATTGCCGTATAGGTTTTCCTAGTTTAGGGATGACTCTACATCCTTAGCCTAGCTGGCAACTAAACCATTTAAGCATTTTTACACCAGATCCTTCTTGAAAGTGGGTATTCCCTGACCAAGGCAGCAAGAATACCATGTGGCTTTTCCTTGTCTTGAGACAATACAATTATAGTGATCTTCCTAGAGGGTTTTTGCCTGGTTTAAGGCATCATGAGTGTTATGTAGCCCTCTTAGTCTCGAGGCAATACAATTATGGCCATCCTCTTAAAAGGTTTTTACCTAATCTATGTGGCTCTTCTAGTCTTAAAGCGATATAATTATGGCAATCCTCCTAGAGGGTTTTTACCCAGTCTAGGGCATCAGAAGTGTTATATGGCCCGCAATCCTCCTAGAGGGTTTTTACTCAATCTAGGGAATCTGGAGCACTATGTGGCCCTCCTAGTCTTAAGGCAATTCAGTTATGAAAAAATGTTCAAGATTAGCATAGAAGAAGAGCTTACTTCTTTTATTGAATTTCCAAACTCATACAAAGCAAAGCTCGGGGTACACATTAGACGACATATAAGCCGAGAAAAAACTATTCCTGTTAAACCATTAAGGGTAAAACCTCTTGATGATCAGCATTCCAGGTATGGTCAACCGGGTAACCATCCATGTCTTCTAACTTGTAAGCTCTACCACGGACTACCATTTTGATCAAGTAAGTACCTTCCCAGTTAGCAGCTAAGACCCCGTCTGATCTTTTCCATATGTTCTGGGTTACTTTCTTGAGAACTAAGTCTTCTTCTTTGTAATTTCGAGTCCTTACCTTCTTGTTAAAGTACCAGGCTATCTTGCTCTGGCAGGCCACTACCTTTTGTGCAACCTTATCCTGCTTGTCCTCGAGAAGGTTTGGGCTAACTCTTAATTTTGCCTGATACAATCCCGATACTTGATTGATTACCAGCTGCGAATCACTCTTAACCAGGAGAAAATATGATCCTAGTTCTTCTGCTACTTTCAATCCCGCCGGTAGGGCTTCATATTCTGCTTCATTATTAGTGGCTCTAAATTCAAATCTGAAACAGTGGCTGCACTTGATCCCCTTTGGGTCAATTAGGATAATCCCTACACCGCACCCTGATTGATTTAATGCCCTATCCATGTACAATATCCAAGATCTTGCAATTGTCAAGCGATTCTAGGTTCTCTGGAACTGGGTCCAGGGTTGTCGTACCAGGATTCAGAGTCATGCTGAATTCTGCTATAAAGTCTACTAATGCCTGAGCCTTAATTGTAGTCCTCGACTTGCACTTGATGTCATATTGGGTGAGCTCTAAAGCCCATAGGACCAATCTACCGGATTCATAAGTCCTCTGGAGGAATTGTCTCAATAATTGGTCAGTGATTACCACAATAGTATGAGCTTGAAAGTATGGTTGCATCTTTCTGGCTATAGTCACTAATGCGTAGGCGAGTTTCTCCAAGAGAATGTAATTCTTTTCGGACTTGGTTAGAGAACGACTCACGTAATAGACTAGTCTTTGGACCCCATCACTACATTCTTTCACCAAGGCCCCACTAGTAGATATCTCTGATTCTACTAGGTAGAGCTGCAGTTCTTCTTCTAAGACGGGTTTTACTAGTAAAGGTGGGCAAGCAAGGTATTCCTTTAAAGAATGGAAGGCTCTTTCGCTCTCTTAATCCCACTTTATCTTCTTACCTTGCTTGATAACTTTAAAGAAAAGAAGACATTTATCTGTAGACCAGGATATCGGTTCAATGCTGTTATCCTACTAGTCAATCCATGTGCCTGTTTGAGGGTTGTGGGGGATTTAAGATCCAAGATGGCCTTGATCTTCTCCGAGTTAGCTTCTATCCCCATTTCATGAACCATGAACCTTAGGAACTTTCCCGCTGCTACTCTAAAGTCGCACTTGGTGGGATTCAATCTTATTTGGTTCTTCCTTATTACTTGGAAAGTCTGTTGTAAGTCATCCGGGTGCTGCTCTGTCTGTCAAGATTTGGTGATCATGTCGTCTATGTACACCTTCATAAATCTTCCTATCTGTTGTTTGAATAGCCTGCTCACCAGACGCTAATAAGTGGCACCTGTATTTTTAAGCCCAAAAGGCATTACCTTATAGCCGTAGAGGCCTTACCCAGTCATAAAAATGGTCTTGTCTTAATCAGTGGAGTGCATCATTATCTAGTTATACCCCAAGAAAGCGTCCATTAAGCTTAGAAGCTTGTTTCCTACAGTGAAGTCAATCAACTGGTCAATCTTGGGTAGTGGGAAGCTGTCATTTGGGCAAGCCCGGTTGAGGTCGGTGTAGTCCACACACATATGCCATTTCCCATTAGGCTTGGTTGCCATAACCACATTGGCGATCCACTCGAGGTACTAGGATTCCCTGATGAATTTGGCTTTCATGAGCTTGTCTACTTCTTCCTGAACCGAGGTATTCCTTTTAGTGTTGAAATGCCTCTGTTTCAGCTTAATTGGTTTGAAGGTTATGTCTACTCCCAACCTGTGGGTAGCTAAGTTAAGAGGGATACTTGGCATTTCATCATGACTCCTGGCAAAGATGTCCTTGTATTCTCTGAGGAGTTCTACCAAGTTCTCTCTGACCCCACTATCCAATGCTCCACCTATCTTCACCACCTTAGAAGGATCATCTTCTCGTACTGGTATCTCTTCCAACTGATTTGCGTGGTGCTCGCTGGTTCATCCCTGCTCTTCTTCTTCTTCCGTTTCTTCCATGAGTATATCTGGTACATCTCTTTATTCCATGTCACATTGATTCTGTCCATGTATCTCTTGGCTTGGTTGATAGGTTACATGCGTGCATTGCTTGGCTAACGCGATAGGATTGGTAGACATTGCATAGCAACTACGGGCTGCTTGCTAATCTCCTCTGACCTCTCCTACCTTGTTTACAACTAGAAATTTCAAGACATTGTGATAGATAGACAATACTCCCCTAATTTATGATAGGAAGGGTCTTCCAAGGATCGCATTGTAGGCGGATGGGGTATCTACTACAATGAATTCTGTCATTATGTTCTGCTGAAGAGGAACCTCTCCGATTACTACCGGTAGCCTATGAGATCCAATCGGCATCATTGAGTCCCCTGTAAATCCATACAGAAGTGTAGTACAACTGTTGTAACAGGGATTTTTCAGGTTGAGCTTATCATGAGCCCCTTTAAATAGGATGTCTACACTGCTTCCGATATCAATCAGGATGCGGCGAACCCTGTAATTAGCTATCTGTATCGTGATCACCATGAGATCGTCATGTGGTTGAATTGTGTTAAAGACATCCTCCTCCATGAAAATTATCTAGGCAGAGCGAGGATATTCTTGGGATCCTTTGGAGATTCGAAATACATCTTGATTGGTGGTTATCCTCGAGATCTTCCTAGCATGGTTCTTCCTTAAGTTGTTGGAAGTTCTTGCTAATGTAAGGCCTCCACTGATGGTGTGGATGGTCTGAATTTGTTGCATTAGATTTTTCCAGTTATCCTTCCGTCTTTCCTCTGCTTCCCACATCGCACCCTATATTTTCTTCCCTACCTTGATGCTATACAGTACCTGTTGCAAGAATTCAATTAAGAGTACTCCCTTACCAATCCTTTGATCTGGTTACGAAGGCTGTAGCATTCCGATGTGTTGTGCCCCACATCCTCATGGAAGTCACAACACTTGTAACGGTTCCTCTAGTCAGTTGGGATCTCGATAGGACCAAGCTTCCTAAGCAAACCCTTGTTGCGGATTGCAAGGTATATGGTCTCTCAGGATGCATTAAGAGGGGTGCAATGGTTGTACCAATCACCTTCTCTCTCTACCCGCACTACCTCTCTTGGTGGGGATGTTACTTTAGGAGGGGTTCTTCTTACAGGATACCTATCCCGATACTGGGAAGGAGGTGGTGGCCGATAAGTAGATCGGTTTGGAGGATGATTGTGGAATTCCTTTTCAGGTGTGGGATTCGAAGCTTTTTTCTTCTGACGCTTGGTTGATCGGGATTCATCGTGCTCGACCTTGACTTGGAGATATTCATCTATGTCCACCTGTTCTAATTCCATGTCATAAGCCTCCTGGTAAGTTTCAGGTGGGTGTTTGGCGAATGATCTGAATAGTCTGCCAGCCCACAGGTTTTTTCTAAAGTTTTCAAGGGTCTCTTTCTCAGCAAACACTCCCATTTAAACCACTTCTTTGTGGAATTTCTCTACATAGAACCTCAGCGTATCACCCCGCTCGTGGATCAAATATTGGAGAAGGATGGGGTCCTTGATAGTGCCTAAATTATAGTATATTTCGGCAATCAATTCCGTATCCTTTGTCCATTTTCATGCTTTTTTGCATCTCTGATGGGTTGTTATGTGCGTAATTGTAGGAAATGGTGCAATGATGGGTTTGGAAGCGTATTGCGGTGGTTCCGGTAGAAAAGTGGCAAAAGAAAAGACAAATGATCATGAGCAGCTCTAAAGTGCAGGTCCAGTGCGGGTCACAACCGCACTCCTACCCACAGTCTAGACTTGATGCTTGAAGAAGAGTTAAAGTACGGGTCCAATGCGGGTCATCCAACCGCACTCCACCCGCACTATTGCCAAATCCCGCAAAGCTGATTTACACCTGACATTAAAGTGTGAGTCAAGTGCAGGTAATCATACTGCACTCCACCTGCACTCCATGCAAAACAAGAGAAGCTGATTTGTACCTGACATTAAAGTGCGGGTCAAGTGCGGGTAATCCAACCACATTCCACCCGCACTCCAAGCTGGAACAGAGAAGTGGAATTCACACCTGATGTTAAAGTGAGGGTCAAATGAGGGTCATTCAACCACACTCCACCCGCACTGTGGCCCAAACTAGAGAGTTGAATTTGTACTTGATCATTATAGTGTAAGTAAAGTGCGGGTAATCCAACCGAACTCCACCCGCACTCTGTGTGCGACAACTTCTGTTTTCAAGCATTAATGACCTATTTTTACATCCCCTGTAAATAGAAAAGCATGAGAACGAACCAAATAGCTCCAAACATCCCACCACACATATATTTTCTGTAACTTAGCTAATCTTAGGTCTTAGAACATTCTCCCTCTCATCCAAACCATCTGTTAACCGCTAAAATTGGTGAAAGACCAAAGAAAAATTTTCCACCTATATACAAGGAAGAGACACATGCCAAGATACCATCTATCTACACCTAGACAGAAGAATGCTAGATTAAATCTGGATATCTACCTTCTTCCTCAGATAAAGCCAACAAGCCTAGCAATCCTGATAACCCCTATGTATCCCGACGCGAAGTTCTTCTCAGAATCCTGTCACGAAGCATAATCGGATACCCTACTCCTACATCAGCTGGGTACCCCGCTCTTACATCAGACATGCATCCAAATATTAAATCATCTCAGTACCCCTCTACTACATAATCCAGGTACCCTACTATAGCATTAACCCGGTATCCTGATATCCCGACATAATGATATTATGGTCCAGTAGAAGGCAGGATACCTAAGTACCCCAATCCCTCCTAGAACCAGCTTGCCAAGCAGTAAAAGCATCATATTAAACAGACTATCAAGATAAGACCAAGTACACCAAGATCAAGCTACAAAGAAAGACAGTATATGATAACGTTTAAATAACAAGGAAATTGTCTTGTTCCCGCCATTCAAGAGTCCCATTCAAAAGTGGAGTCAACTTTTTCATTTCTAAAAGGAAGCACTTGATTCTAGGGAACCGTTCCCACGATCTTCTCGCCTATCACAATGGAACGCCCTGTAAATTACTAGGTCACTAGACCGAATTTATATGAGTGAACAACAAGAAATAATACCTATATATACTACATGATATTCTTCAGGAAAGGGAACTGGATCTTCTTTTACTACAAAGAGACTTTTTCTAGCCTGTACGACCTGATCCTCTTCTTCTCCAACAAGACACGTATTCTTCTTCTTCTTTTTACGGTTGAGTGAAAAAAGCATATGCCCTCCTATTATTGTAAGCTCTCTGAAGCACTTAAGATGTATTATTTTCCTATTTGTGTAAGCTCCCCAGAGAACGCTTTATTGATAAATACATAAAGAGTTGTCACTCCCTCCACCGGATACTACCTAGGGGTTTTTCAGCATGTGATCATACGTGATGTTTTTTCCCCCTAAGTCAATCCACCTTCTTTCAAAAGACTTGTAATTCTCTCCCTATCTATCTATTTTATTATGCGTATATGTATGTATGTGGGCTAGATTCTTACCCCACTGGTACTAGCTCTCTTAGCAACCTATTTGCATGATATGCCACAAATAAAGAAGGGGGAAGAACCTTCAGACTAGCTAGAAGAACCGAGGTGGTCTTGTCTTTGATGACCACACCTATATCACTGAAGAACTCTTACCCTTCCTCCCTAATGCTTGCTATCTGGGTCAGGGAACTACAAAGGAGATCTAGAATATAATACTGGATACGAGGTACGTGGTACGGGGTTTGAGGTACGGGGTACGTGGTATGAGGTACAAGATACGTGGTACGAGGTATGGGGTATGAGGTACTAGATACGGGGTACCAGGCATATAAAGAAGAATCAAAGCTCTTACACCAGCATGGGAACTCTAAGCGCCATATCTTCTCCATATGCTTCAAGCCCCGATAGGCAGGGTGATTTTTGTCCTACCTACTGCCCCTTACTCTGGATTTTTTACTCATACAAAACCATGGTTCCTAAAGGTACCTACCCCGCTACAGCCTACCAGGTAACGGTTTGAGGGTGTTAATTAAAATTCCTCACCTAGAGCGAATTTTCGGTTAACATATTTAGCGCCGCCTGTGGGAAGTTCACTTGACCAACGTGGCTTCCTTGTCTCTACATGAGCGTAAGTTTCTTTATCTCTTACATATTAAAAGTACATATGATTTAACACATCCCACTGTTATCTTCACTACATGCTTATTCCATGATGTCATGATACTTTATTTCACCCTACTAGCTCCTTTATTACTAGTGTGATTTAATAAAAAAGTTTGCACGGATCCTGTGAACTAATTGAATGCCTATTGTAATTGGTTGATATTTCGCGTTATATATGTTGCTACTTAAATATGTGGAACATGTGGAGTGTGCATCATAATGTAGATCCATGAGATCTAAATAATTTATTGTCATGTAAGCTCAACCTTCTGCTATTTAGGTGATAAATTAATTAATCATGACATATTATTCATGTGTTATATACTTTCTCCATATTTGTATACACTGCCTAGGCACAACATATGATGCTCATTTTGTCATTTGACAACTTTTGTTTGTTGTGGAGCAAATATGATATGTGAGACTCCGAGTGGAGCCGACCTACTATGCTGCCCCTATGCAGCAAAAATGCTCGTATACTTGTGGAGCCTCCACTACCGGTAGATCTCTTATACAGCAAATCCGCTCTGGTACATCTAGAGCTCCTATCTAGTAAAGTTGTACATTTCCTGCTTCCTTACAGAAGATTTGCTCCACTACTAGTAGAGCTCCTACCCAACAGATCTACCAGATTTACACTTATACATACGAATCCCCTCATATTGCCGGATTTACTCTTCATAAGCTCCTAGGTAGTAGGTCAACACATGCATCCGAGAAGCCAACACAACTGTGTGATTGTAGTGACAGCACTACCGGTAGAAGACCAGTGGCTCCTAACTTCTTGTACCGGGCCAGACAATGTACAAGTGAGCCACTAAGGTTTCAATTCTTTTCAGTGGAGTCCAGAGCCTCGTTTCAGGTTCTAGGTACTTCTTGATGCCCTAGCAAGCCTTTGGACCAGCATCATGTAGGAGGCTCCTCACTTATATACCAAGCCGGACAACGCCCAAGTGAGCCACCTACGATCCCGATTTGTTCAAGGAGGTTCCAAAGCTTCATTTTAGTTTTTGGGTACTTCTTGATGCCCTAGCAAGCCTCTAGACCAGCATCATGTAGGAGGCTCCTCACTTTTGGTACCGGTCTGCTCAACACAAAGTGAGCCTCCTAAGTTCTAGTTCGTATGAGTGGAATCCAGAGCCTCGTTTCAAATGCTAGGTCCTTCTTGATGCCCTCGCAAGCCTCTGGACCAGCATCATGTAAGATGCTCCTCACTTATGTACCGAGCCGGACAACGCCCAAGTAAGCCACCTACCTTCCCGATTTCTTCAAGAAGGGTCCAGAGCCTCATTTCAGTTGTTGGGTACTTCTTGATGCCCTAACAACCCTCTGGACCAGCATCATGTAGGAGGCTTAACTAGCACTCAAGTGACACTTGCAATAGGACGAGGTCAGAGAGTAGCACAATGATAAGTGAAGTTCGTTCCCACAGGGATCGAGTGACCGATTACCAAAATTGATTAGTGTAAGTGATATTCAAACAATCATATTGAAATGTTTTCATTTTAAACTAACTAAACTAGATTTGTAAAAGGTTTTATGCTAAAGCAATAGATAAATGACACAAAATAAATTCGAATGTGATTATGGAGAGAAATATACTAGGACTTGACTACACCCCACCCTGAATTGACCTCCGTTCTAAACTCAATTGAACACCCAAAATTATGCTTATGTAACTCATAGATTCATGCACACTAATATTAACCTACAATCTCAGTCGAGTGGAATAGATTACACCCAAAATCATACCCAAGCCTATCTCTCGATTACTCGGAATATATGAATGGGTTCATTAAGGACATTGGCACACTAATGAATCTTATACACTAGCCTAAGTAGGTCTACTTTTCTAGACATGCATAGAGGACGTTTTGTCAATCACGTGGTGTGAATCTCTAGTCGGTACATAACACACCATCGAAAGAACAATTAATAGAAGATCAATCTATTAATATAACATTAAGCATACTAAAACATCCATACAAACTATAAGTAGCACAATGAAGGACAAACAAAGGTTAGTATAAATATATTGTCATAGGTGGGGTTTCATCAAATCCTAGCACTAAGTGATTAGCTCATATCACAAAGTGTAGCCATACAATGAATATACTGAAATGAATACATGACTAATATAAAGAACATGGAAAAGAAAAAGTCATAGAAGAAACTATGTAGAGTAGCTCATCATTTGCTTTGCTCTTCTTCTTCCAAGCTCCTTCGTCAACTCTCTTTTGGTTCCAAACAATGAGATGATGGAGATTGTGATGTAAGGAAGGGATTTATGTATTTGGATGTTAGGGAAATTCGAAATCTTGGTAGGTTACGAAAGATGGAAGGGATGATGTAAAAGGAATGTCAAAAGTGATAGTCTAGGTCTAATTTGGGAAAAGAGTTCGTCCCTTTGAATATTCCAAAGAGTAGTATTTATATGGGAGCCAAAATAAGGCAAAAAGTCACCCAACTGACGTAATGACGGACTGCCGCGGTTGGAATTTCTTGGCCACCAACCACAGCAGTAGAACCGCGGTAAGCCAGAGATATCTCTGTCGCTCAGGTGCCGCAGTTCTTCGGACCGCGGCACTTTGGGAAGATCTCTATCACTCGAGTGCCGCTGTGGTCAAACCGCGGCATTTGATAAGCGGCACTCTAGCCTAACGCTTCAAACTCTTCATATTTGCACACTGACCCCTCGAATCTTTTCTTTTAGTACCAAGACACCCTTGCTAAAACAAAAACGAAAACCTCAAAAAAGCCATTAAACACATGATTTTTCCCGAGAACGATCTCAAAACAATATGGAAATGAGGCTACATTTTATGTATAAATGAACCAATCAAGGCTCCTCACTTATGTACCGGGCTGGACAACGCCCAAGTGAGCCACCTACAATCCCGATTCAAGAAGGGTCCCTAGCAAGCCTCTAGACCAACATTATGTAGGAGGCTCCTCACTTTTTGTACCAGGCTGCTCAACGCCAAGTGAGCCTCCTCGGTTCCAATTCGTCCGAGTGGAGTGTAGAGCCTCATTTCAGCTGCTAGGTACTTCTTGATACCCTAGCAAGCCTTTGGACCAGCATCATGTAGGAGGCTACTCACTTCTGTACCGGGCTCTTCAATGCCCAAGTGAGCCACATATTATTCTGATTCGTTCAATGAGGAGTCGAGAGCCTCATTTAAGTTGTTGTGTACTTCTTGATGCTCTAGCAAGCCTCTGGACCAGCATCATGTAGAAGAATCCTCACGTATGTACCGGGCCAAACAATGCCCAAGTGAGCCACCTACGATCCAAATTTCATCAAGTACGGTCCAGAGCCTCATTTCAATTATTGGGTACTTCTTGATGCCCTAGCAAGCCTCTAGATCAGCATCATGTAGGAGGCTCCTCATTTTTGTACAGGGCCCGTCAACGCCCAAGTGAGCCACCTACGATACCGATTTGTTCAAGAAGAGTCCAAAGCCTAATTTTAGTTTCTGGGTACTTTTTAATGCCCTAGCAAGACTCTGGACCAGCATCATATATGAGGCTTCTCACTTATATACCGGGCCGGACAACGCCAATGTGAGCCACCTACCTTCCCGATTCGTCCGAGTGGAGTCCAGAGCCTAATTTTAGTTTCTGGGTACTTCCTTATGCCCTAGCAAGCCTCTGGACCAGCATAAAGTAAGAGGCTCATCACTTTATGTATCGGGCCGGACAACGCCCAAGTGAGCCACCTACGATCTCGATTTCTTCAAGAAGGGTCCAAAGCCTTATTTCAGTTGCTGGGTACTTCTTGATGCCCAAGCAAGCCTCTACATCAGCATCATGTATGAGGCTCCTCACTTATGTACCGGGCCGGACAACGCCTAAGTGAGCCACCTATGATCCCGATTTCTTCAAGAAAGGTCCAGAGCCTCATTTCAGTTTTTTTGTACTTCTTGATGCCCTAGCAAGCCTGTGGACCAGAATCATGTAGGAGGCTCATAACTCTTTGTACTGGTCTGCTCAACGTAAAGTGAGCCTCCTAGGTTTCAGTTCGACCGAGTGGAGTCCAGAGCCTCGTTTCAGCTGCTAGGTACTTCTTGATCCCCTAGCAAGCTTCTGGTACAGCATCATGTAGGACGCTCCTCACTTTTGTACAGGGCCCTTCAACACCCAAGTGAGCCACCTGCGATCCCGATTCGTTCTAGGAGGTTCTAGAGCTTCATTTCAATTTTCAGGTACTTCTTGTTGCCCTAGCAAGCCTCTGGACCAGCATTATGTAGAATGCTCCACACTTTTTGTGTCAGGCTCTTCAATGCCCAAGTGAGCCACCTACGATTACGATTCGTTCAAGGAGGAATCCAGAGCCTCGTTTCAGCTGCTAGGTACTTCTCGATGCCCTAGCAAGCCTTTAGACCAGCATAATGTAGGAGGCTCCTCACATATGTACCGGGCCAAACAACGCCCAAGTGAGCCACCTACGATCCCAGTATGTTCCAAAGGAATCTCGAGCCCTATTGTGATTGTTAAAGACTTTCATCTACCCCGAGAAAGCCCATAAACCGACTGTAGTACTTGGGGACTGAAAGCTCACCATTCTCTCTCACAATCCCCAAAGAAGGGACAGTGATCCATACATTCAAAGATCTAACAGGGTTACCAATCTTTGATAAAGTGCCTGAAAACCAGGATTTCTTGTGTAGAAATACCTGATGCCTTGGATCAGGTTAACCCCTCCAAGAGGATCGCCATAACATACTAGGAAGGCTACCTAGCACTCATGATGCCCTGGATCGGGTTAACCCCTCTAAGAGGATCACCATTACGAAATCAAGACCAGGAGAGCCATATAGCTCTCTTGATGCCCTGGACTGGGTCAATACCCTTAAGAAGGATCGCCATGGTAAAGCGCCTCAAGACCAAGAAATAGCCTTATAGTGCTCATGCTACCTTGGTCGGGGTATACCCTCATCCAAGAAGATTCTGGATTATCAGACTAAGACCCGGACTCGTGGCCTAAGTTGCCCGCCATATCCTAAAGAGCAGGAAATAGTCTTAGGGCGCTCCTGCTGCCTTGGTCAGGGTATACCCTCCTCTAAGAAGGATCTGATACATTAGACTAAAGATCCGGACTCGGGCCTTAGTTGCCCGCCGCATCCTCAAGACTAGGAAATAGCCTCAGGGCGCTCCTGCTTCCTTGGCCGGGGTATACCCTCCGCTAGGAAGCCTAATGCTAAAGTGGCCTAATTTGCCTACCAAGACAGACCATTCGAAGGATCAGGATACCTCATCGGGGTACCTGGTGCCTTACTTCTCCATCTCTTTAAAAAAAAAAAAAAATGACCTTAGGGCATTCCTACTGCCTCGGCCGGGGAATACCCTCCGCCAAGGAGGATCTGAATGGTATAGTTGTCTACCAGGATCATATCGCCTATAGATTAGGATCCCCTAACAAGATGCCTGACTGCAACATTTGTACACAAAGTGTAGCCCCATTTCCATATCATTTTGTGTTCATTTCTCTGGTAAAACTGGGTATTTAATATGATAAAATAAGTATTTCAGCTATTTATGGAGTTCAGGGGCATTGGAGTAATTTTAGAGAATCTGGGGTCAAACTGAAAAATATAAAGAATATATTGAAGAAACTGTGATTAAAGGAGAAGTCAGGGGTCCCTATTGTAATTTGCCAGCAAGCGCACGCGTGCGCGCCATGTGTAGTAGTCATACGGTGCGTTTTGGCTTGTGTGCAGCATGCATCAGCGTGACGACATAATGACATCATATCGTCTTCCACTTCATGTAGCCCGGTTTATAGACCCGCAACCCGGAACTTGACCCGACTCGACCCGATGACAACCCGGCGTCATTCCGACCATTTTCCGATGTCATCTTCGGTATTTTTCAGCCCAGATCGACGGCGCACCTCCCCCCCGGTCCGTTTGGTACCCATTTCGAGCGTTTATGCAAAGCTATCTCCAAGCTCTAATTCCTTCAAGCTTCCATGGCTTCCAAACTCGAATCTTCAATCGCAACAATCAAGCGGCACCCAAGCGATAGTAATGTGCCACGGTTGAAGTGTCGTGGTCGTCCAAACCGCGGCACCCAAGCGACAGAGACCTCTCAGATGTGCTGCTGTCCAGATGCCACTTCCGCGAATCGCGAATAACCCCAACTACGGCAACCCGTATCTTGGTCGTTTTGGACGAATTTTTAGCCCTATTTTGAACCCATATATATACAACTCTTATTCTAAAAGAAAAAGAGAGGAGAGACACAAAAAGGAAACCGAACTTTAAAGCCAAATCCATCAAAAACCCTCTCGTTCCACCATATTTTCCACCCACACATACACCCATCACTTCTCTTTACCACATCCACCATCACTCCATCTTTTGGAACTAAAAGAGAGTTGAAGAGAGGGACAAAGGAAGAAGAGAAGATCTCATTAGTTTTCTCTAATCTTTATTCTCTTTATTTTCCTTTACATAGTCATGTCTTTAATTGATTTAATATATTGTATGGCTATACTTTGTGAGATGAGCTAAATATTAATTGCTAGGATATGATGAAACCCCACCCTTGAATATCTATATGTATTGACCTTTGTTTATTCGTTTTGTGTAAGTGTGGCTTGTATGGGTATTTTAGTGTGCTTAAAGCTTTCAATTGATTGATCTCCTTTTGAATGATTTTTGTGGTGTGTTATGTACTGACTGGAGACGCACACCACATGCTCGATAAAATGTCCTCTATGCATGTCTAGAAAAGTAGACCTACTTAGGCTAGCGTATAGAATTCGTTTAGTGCACCAATATCCTGAACGAACCCATTCATATATTCCGAGTAATCGAGAGATAGGCTTGGGTATGATTTTGGGTGTAATCTATTCTACTCGACCGAGATTGTAGGTTAATATTAGGGTGCATGAATCTATGAATTATACGAGCATAATTTGGGTGAGTATTTGAGTCTAGAACGGAAGTCAATAGAGGGTGTGGGGTGTAGTTAAGTCCTAGCATATTTCTCTCTATTATCACATTATATTTTATTTCTTGTCATTTTGTTATTGCTTTAGTTTAAACCCTAATATCAGTTTAGTTTAATTGGTTTGTTTAGAAACCTTTCATTAATGATAGTTTGAATAGCACTTAGGCTAATCAATTTAGATAATCGATCACTCAATCCCGGTGGGAAAGAACTTTACTTACCACTGTGCTACTCTACGACCTTGTCCTACTGCGAGTGTCACTTGAGTGCTAGTCAATGCCTCATGCCGAAGATTCACCATATGAAGGCCTAGTGCTAAAGTGACCCTAATTGCCTACCAGAACAGGTCACCTAAGGATCAGGAACCCTAATTGGGATACCTGATACCATAGATTCATCAGTGATTCGCTAATGGATTTACTCCAAAGTATCATGATTCTTGGAACAAGAACGCCAGGGAATATCCTCATTTGGGATCCACCGTCGCTCATTTGTTTTGTAGGTACCTAGATTCGCCAATGTGTTCACCTAAGTACTAGGATTCCTAGAACCGAAATGCCAAGTACCTAGATTCACCAATATGTTTACCTATGCATCAGGACTCATAGAACATGAATGCTATAGTACAGGGAACGGTCTTTGTTTCAAGCCATGTCTGCAAACAAAGAAGAACGAGCAAAACTCTTCAAGCATTACATATCTTGACTCCAACCCCAACTAGGTGCTGGTGTTTAAGTCAGGGGGGACTTATGTTAACCGCCAAAATTGGCGAAGGACCAAAGAATAATTTTCCACCCAGATACGAGGAAAAGAAACATGCCAATATACCATCTAGCAACTCCTAGAAAGAAGAATGCTAGATCAAATCTGGATACCTACCTCCTCCCTCAGATCCAGACAACAATCCTAGAAATCCCGATAACCCCTAAGTATCCCGGTGCGGAATTCTACTTAGAATCCTGTCACGGAGCTCAATCGGATACCTAGCTTCTACATCAGCTAGGTACCCCGCTGCTGCATCAGACATGCATCCAAATATTAAATCATCTTAGTACCCTTCTACTACATAGTCCAGGTACCCCGCTACTGCATTAACCCGGTATCCCGATATACCGACATATTGATACTGGATACCTAAGTACCCCAATCCCTCCTAGAACCAACTTGCCAAGCAGTAAAAGCATCAGATTAAACAGACTATCAAGATAAGACCAAGTACACCAAGATCAAGCTAGACAGTATTCGCTGACGTTTAAATAACAAGGAAATTATCTTGTTCTCGCCATTCAAGGGTCCCATTCAAAAGTGGAGTCAACTCTTTCATTTCTAAAAGGAATCACTTAATTCTAGGGAATCATTCCCACGATCTTCTCGTCTTTCACCATGGAACGCCCCGTAAATTACTAGGTCACTAGACCAAATTTATGGGAGTGAACAACAAGAAATAATACATATATATATATATATATATATTACATGATATTCTTCAGGAAAGGGGACTGGATCTTCTTTTACCACAAAGAGCCTTTTTCTAGCCTCCACGGCCTGATCCTCATCTTCTCCAACAAGACACATATTATTCTTTTTCTTTTTACGGTTGAGAAAAAAAGGCATATACCCTTCTATTATTGTAAGCTCTCTAGAGCACTTATGATGTATTATTTTCCTATTTGTGTAAGCTGTCTAGAGCACGCTTTATTGAAAATACATAAAGAGTGATCACTCCCTCCACTGGATACTACCTAGGGGTTTTTCAGCATGTGATCATACGTGATACTTTTTCCCCCTAGGCCAGTCCACCTTCTATCAAAAGACTTGACATTCTCTCCCTATCTATCTATTTTATTATGCGTATATGTATGTATGTGGGCTAGATTCTTACCCCACTGGTACTAGCTCTCTTAGCAACCTATTTGCATGATATGCCACAAATAAAGAAGGGGAAAGAACCTTCAGACTAGCTAGAAGAACCGAGGTGGTCTCGTCTTTCATGACCACACCTATATCACTGAGGAACTCTTACCCTTCTTTCTTCATGCTTGCTATATAGGTCGGGGAACTGCAAAGGAGATCCAGAATATAATACTGGATACAAGGTACGAGGTATGTGGTACTGGGTACTTGGTACGAGGTATAGGGTACGGGGTACTTAATACGAGGTACGGTGAACAAAGTACCAGATACGAGGTACCAGGCACATAAAGAAGGATCAAAGCTTTTACACCGGCATGGGAACTCCAAGTGCCATATCTTCTCTACATGATTCAATCCCCGTTAGGCGGGGTGATTTTTGTCCGACCTACAGCACCTTACTCCGGATTTTTTACTCACACAAAACCATGGTACCTAAAGATACCTACCCCACTGCAACCTACCAGGTAGCGGTTTGAGGGTGTTAATTGAAATTCCTCACCCAGAGCGAATTTTCGATTAACATTTTTGGCGCCATCTGTGGGAATTTCACTTGACCAACGTGGCTTCCTTGTCTCTACATGAGCTTACGTTTCTTTATCTTTTACATATTAAAACTACATATGATTTAACATATCCCACTGTTATCTTCACTGCATACTTATTCCATGATGTCATGATGTCATGATACTTTAATTCACCCTACTAGTTCCTTTATTACTAGTGTGATTTAATAAAAAAGTTTGCATGGATCATGTGAACTAATTGAATGCCTATTGTAATTGGATGATATTTCGCCTTATATATGTTGCTATTTAAATATGTGGAATATGTGGAGTGCATCATAATGTAGATCATTGAGATCTAAGTAATTTATTGTCATGTAAGCTCAACATTTTGTTATTTAAGTGATAAATTCATTATTCATGACATATTATTCATGTGTTATATACTTTCTCCATATTTGTACATATGATGCTCATTTTGTCATTTGACAACTTTAGTTTGTTGTGGAGCAAATATGATATGTGAGACTCCTAGTGGAGCCAGACTACTATGCTGCCCCTATGCAGCAAACATGCTCGTATACTTCTGGAGCCTCCGCTACCGGTACATCTCTTATGCAGTAGATCCGCTCCGGTACATCTAGAGTTCCTATACAGTAAAGTTGTACCTCTCTTGCTTCTTTATAGAAGATTTGCTCCATTACCAGTAGAGCTCTTTCCCAGCACATCTACTAGATTTACACTTATACATACGGATCCCCTCATGTTGCCGGATCCACTCTTCAGAAGCTCCTAGGTAGCAGGTCAACACATGCACCCAAGAAGCTACTCAACTATGTGATTGTAGTGACAGCACGACTGGTAGAAGACCAGTGGCTCCTAACTTCTTGTACCGAGCCGGACAACGCCCAAGTGAGCCACTGAGGTTCCGATTCTTTTCAATGGAGTCCAGAGCCTCGTTTCAGCTGCTAGGTACTTCTTGATGCCCAAGCAAGCCTCTGGACCACCATCATGTAGGAGACTCCTCACTTATATATCAGGTTGGACAACACCCAAGTGAGACACCTACAATCTCGATTTGTTCAAGGAAGTTCCAGAGCTTCATTTCAGATTTTGAGTACCTGAGGATGGATAACAAAAACTTTTTCTTTCTCGTTAGTCACAAAAACTTCCAAAAGATAACAAAGAACATTCCGGTCACTTTTGAATTATCAATCTTTTGATCGAAATTCGCGTGAACCTTATTCGAAGTTGTGTACAAAGTCTTTTGATGTAAAAGCTACTAGTTCACTATCAAAATAAAAACGTTCTCCTCACTTTCTCTCTTTGGCCGAAATTTCTCACATTGGTCTAAGAGATGGATTCTATTTTTCAAACTATAGAAAAATAATTCTCTATCAAGTAATTAGGGTTCACCGAATTCTATACAAAGAATATATATAGTGGCCGAGAGTCTATTGACAAAAATATAAGGGGTCGCAGAATTCTTCTTGCCATTAAATATATATGGAGGCCGAATTCCTCTTGCCATTATATATATATATATATATATATATATATATACACATATTATATTGGCTGAATTCTACTTCCCATCATATATATTGCGCCTATTCAACTTGCCTCATAAATATATATAGTGCGAATTCAACTTGCCTAAAAATATTTATATATATGGCACGAATTTCAACTTGCCTCATATAAATATATATAGTGCACAAATTCTGCACTTTTCATATATTATATTTTTTTTTAGCTGAATTTTGCACTTTCCATATATATTATATATTTGTCTAAATCTTCTCCCAAGTAGGATTTATGCCTTGTAGCCTAAATCCTAATCCTAGGTAGATTTTTTTAGATTTTTAAACCCTAATCAAACTATTTAGTGTATTTGTGACTACATCAAATACTTCTTAATTTGACTAGATAAATAATTCTTTTTATTTATCTACTTACCAAATAAAGTTTTTAATATTTATTATACTACCGACAATAGTTTAATACTAAGAAACATATTTCCTAGTTAGAAAAAGATTTTGATTCTTAATTAAATAATTAATTAATTTCTATTTAATTAAATAATAAAATAAAATAATATATTAGACTAATATAAGAGCCTTGCCGCCCAAGTACCATACATGGGTCATATATTATTTAATCTATTAAACTTTAAACAAAAAGTCCACATGTGAACTAGACCCATTCTTACTAAAAGAAACAAGCTCACATGTCTTTCATTAATACATTAATATAATTTAACAGCTCATTAAATAATGTGCAAATTATATTCTTAATATATTAAGTACAATTCTAGATGGACCCATAAATTGGTCCGGTAGAATATATCAAGTGATCCATGCAAGTCCGTGTGGATTGGGGATCTTGGTGAGCTATCTAAATTTAAACTTCAATAGACATAACACAATCATAATCACAATCAACAAATGATTCACTTAGGTCCGATCTATTAATTTTAGTTTATTCCACTAAAGAGCTAAAACTGTACTCTTAAATAAAGATAGAACAAGTAAATGTTTCTCATTCAAACCCTAGACAATCTTTTAGGAGATAGTGTATCCTCGTGAATAATATCAGTAATCGTCAAGAGCTCATAAACCACCTATAGCTCTCCTAGTTATCATATTTACTGATACGACCATATTTTGAAATTGAATATTTTGACTTGTCCAAAAGCCATGTTTTAATAGTCACTATCGAAAACTTAATGTTAAGATTTAATATCCAAAACCTCAAAACATCCACATGATAATATTATACTCTCATTTTAATAAATGGAGCCAGGATGTTCATATATATAAATGAAGTCCTCTATCGATTAACAAATGAATACCACCAAACTATCGAGGATAGACTATGCTATATAATCGTACACATTGATAACTCAAATGATAACAATTGTAACCATAAGTCCATCATTTATCTCAGGATTAAGATTGACTCTCCGATTGTCTTCATAATGAAAACTTTTATCTACTGACGGTTCTAGATAAAGTATTTCATTGTGATCCTATTCAATGCACCTAGTGCACTATATTTTTTTACTCAAAGACACTTTGATGATTTTAGACTCATCATATATCATTTGATCCCACTCAAATGCTAGCAAAAGAATCTACAACTTTAACAAGGTAAAGGTGCCCAACCTTTATCTTAAATTGTAAACAATATTCAAGACTAACTAAAGAATTGTTTCTACCTCATACATATCCAAATGCACAAACAATTCTTTATATCTCATAGTCTTTTGACCTTATGATTATTTACTTTTGACAATTATAATAATTAAACTATAAATGCTATAAAATTTGTTAAATCAGAAATAACTTTATTAATATGAAAAGATTGTCAATTACATTATTACACTCTTGCTAATTAGCATAATCCTAACATGGACAACATGGATAGTTAGAAGAGAAAGCTAATGAGATTATGTTTTATCAAGATGAAGTGGATAAATTGATTTCTGAAGATAGTACTATAAAGAATGATGTAGGAGTTTCAACGGAGGAGTTAATTGATAAGGAGAAGAACAACAAGGAAGACTCACCCCCTCAAAAGCTAGAATTGAGAGAACTCCTTTCAAACCTTAAGTATGCATTCCTATATGATAGTGGGAATTTTTCGGTTATCATTGCGGTGAACCTTTACCAAGAAGAGGAACAAAGATTGCTTTAGGTGGTGAGAAGATACAAAAAGGCAATAGGATGGACTCTTGATGACATCAAGGGAATTATTCTAACATTATGCATGCAAAAAATCTTATTGGAAGATTACACAAAACCAACTAGGGAGGCACAACGTAGGTTAAACCCCATCATGCAAGAGATAGTAAAAAAAAAAAGAGGTATTGAAGCTTCTAGATGTAGGAATAATCTATTCAATTTCGGATAGCAAGTGGGTGAGCCCTATACATGTGGTGCCCAAAAAATATGGAATAACGGTAGTGAAGAATGAGGAGAACGAGTTAATTCCACAACGGCTACAAACGGAGTGGAGAGTTTGTATTGACTATATGAAGTTGAACACAAGCACTCGAAAAGACCATTTCCCACTTTCTTTCATTGACCAAATGTTGGAACGCCTCGTTGGACATAGCCACTATTGTTTCCTTGATGGCTATTCTAGCTACAACCAAATTGCTATATCTCCTGAAGATCAAGAGAAGACCACGTTTACTTGCCCATTTGGAACTTATGCCTATAGAAGAATGCCCTTCTGGCTTTGCAATATACCGACCACCTTTCAACGATGCATGACTTCAATTTTCTCAGATATGGTGGAAGACATTATTGAGATCTTTATGGATTATTTTTTGGTATTCGGGGCTTCATTTGACTCATGTTTAAAGAATTTGTCTTTGGTGCTCAAAAGATGTGAAGAGACAAGTCTTGTGCTAAACTAGGAGAAGTACCACATCATGGTGAAAAGTGGTATAGTTTTAGGACATGTCATTTCAAAAAAGGGTATTGAGGTTGATAAAGCAAAAATAGAGGTGATGAAGAGCTTACCTCCTCATAGGACGGTATAAGATATTAGATCATTCCTTGGTCATGCGGGGTTCTATAGGCGTTTCATTAAAGATTTCTCGAAGATTTCAAGACACTTGTGCACCCTCCTTCAAAAGGAGGTAAAGTTTGAGTTCAATGATGAATGTGCCATTGCCTTTGGGATTTTGAAGGAGGCATTAACTATGTCTCCCATTATCACACCACCAAATTGGAGTCTCCCTTTTAAGCTTATATGTGATGTTTCAGATTATGCAATATGAGCGGTTTTGGGGCAACGAGTAGAGAAGCTTCCACATGTTATCTATTATGCATCACGTACTCTCAACGATGCTCAGTTGAACTACTCAACTAATGAGAAAGAGCTTTTAGCTATTGTATTTGCTTTGGAGAAATTCAGGCAATACTTGGTTAGTGTTAAGGTTGTGGTATATACGGATCATGCCGCTATTCGGTATCTATTGCATAAGAAAGATGCAAAGCCTAGGTTGATTAGATTGATACTACTCTTGTAAGAATTTGACCTTGAAATTAGAGACAAAAAAGGGTGTGAGAATGTAGTGGCGGATCATTTAAGTACGTTGACTCAAGGGACCATTAAGGAGGAGGACTCATTACCATTAAGAGAAAGCTTCCCCGATGAGCAATTATGGGTGGTGCAAGAGAGGGACCTATGGTATGCACACATAGTGAATTATTTGGCATCAAACGTGATTCCTTCGGAATTAAACCCACAAGCAAAGAAGAGATTCATTGCTAGTACTAGATTATACTTTTGGGATGAACCTTACCTCTTTAAGCATGGCCCAGATCAAGTGATTAAAAGATGTGTCCCAAAAATTGAGCACAGAAAAATACTCAAATTCTGTCATGAGCGCGAGTGTGGAGGTCATTATAGTGGAAAGAAAACAATGATGAAGATCCTCCAATGCGGGTTCTATTGGACAACTTTGGCAAAGGATGCTTATGTATGTTGTTTGAAGTGTGATAGGTGCCAAAGGTCAGGGAATATTGGAAAGCGAGATGAGATGCCACTAAATAGTGAGCAAATTGTCAAACTATTTGAGGTATGGGAAATAGATTTCAAGGGACCGTTCGTGACATCCCAAGGGTGCAATTTCATCTTGGTGGCTGTTGACTATGTGTCTAAATGGGTTGAGGCAATCCTTACAAGGACAAATGATAGACATGTGGTCATTGGGTTCATGAAAGAAAATGTCTTTTCTAGGTTTGGGATTCCTAGGGCAATAATAAGTGATGGTGGAAGCCACTTTTGTAATAAGTTATTTAGAGCTTTGTTAAAGAAATATGGAGTTAGACACAAGGTGGCTACCCATACCATCCTCAAACTTCGAGGCAAGTGGAGGTGAGTAACTGTCACATCAAACAAATTTTGGAGAAAACTGTCAATGGGAGTAGGAAGGATTGGTCTTCCAAACTTAGTGACGTATTGTGGGCTTACAGGACGGCTTTTAAAACTCCCTTAGGAATGAGCCCTTTCTGAATAGTCTTTAGAAAAGTTTGCCATTTGCCGGTAGAACTAGAGTACAATGCCTTATAGGCCATTCGAAAGTTAAACTTAGACCATGACAAGGCGGGTGAGGAAAGGTAGCTACAACTCAGTGAACTAGAGGAGTTTCGTTTGGAGGCATATGAAAGTGTAAGGCTCTACAAGGAAAAGGCTAAGTTCTACCATGACAAGAAGCTTAGAAGAAAAGATTTCCACCCGGGAATGTTTGTTATACTATTTGAATCCCGTTTGAAATTGTTTCCTGGAAAGCTTAAATCAAGATGGATGGGACCTTATCGAGTTGTGCAAGTTTTTGCTCATGGTGCTATTGAGATAGCAAGTTTGAATAGGGGCGAGAAATTTAAAGTGAATGGTCATCGGTTGAAACCATATAGGGGAGGAGACCCAATGTGGGAATCTATTTCGAGCGAAGAATTGACCGATCCACTCGGGTAACTTTGATCTTTCTCTTTCTTATTAGACTTTATTTTAAGAATGTTAATTTTAACCATTTTGAATCTTTTATTTTATATTCTATATTTTTTCTCTTATTTCGCTTTTGCTTAGAATAAGGGTGTGAATTTGATTTTGATAGAGAATTTAAGATGATTGTGCTTAATTGAAAATTTTTGTTTGAATGGAGTTTTGTGATATGCTTTTCTTGATTGAATATTTTTTGTGGAAGATTTGTGCATATGAGAATGAGAGGGTATTTTGCCAAATTTTTTATAAACATTGCGTTTTTTTTGTTGATGTATGAATTCTTTGCTTGAAAAGTGTTGGGTTGTGCCTTTTATAAAAGGGTTTTATTGAAAACTAACTCCCTTGGGAGGTTGCAGTTGAAATCTAACTCATTTTTGAAAAACTTGCAAAACTAACTCTTTTTTCATGAGTAAGTACAATTTTACCCTTACTTACTCTTTTACTCATTATATACCTATTATTTCCTTCTTTTTTTCACTTCTTCCTCTCCTTACCAACACAGACCTGCGACTTTCATTCTTTTCCCTCTTAAATTTTTTTTCTTTTGCTCTCTCTTCCTTTGCAAATACAAATTAAGCAACTCCACCATTGAACAAGTAGAAACAAGCAACTCCACCATTGAGCAACTCCACAAGGGTTCCTTCCATTGAAGCTTTGAGGTGAGTTTTTATTTTATTTTTTTTGAACTTTTACACTTTATATTTCTTTTGAAATTCCAAAATTCGGATTTACTTGAATTTATGTAATATTTTTATGAAAATAGTTTACATTTACATAATAAAACATGAGTCTTGATTGAATTTCATGTTGTTGTGATCAATTTAAAGTTTAAACTTAAATTTTGAGTTTATTTCTTGTTAAAATGTCTTATTTATTTAGATTTGTGTATTAGGGTTCTTTATTTTTGTGAAATTAGCTTACATGAATGTAATAGAGCATGGGTCTTGGTTGAATTTGATGTTGTTGTGGTCAATTTAAAGTTCACAAGCTAAATTTTTAGTTTATTTCCTAGTAAAATGTGTTATTTACTTAGATTTGTGTATTAGGGTTCTTTATTTTTGTGAAATTAGTGTAATAGAGCATAGGTCTTGGTTGAATTTGATGTTATTGTGGTTGATTTTTCATTATAGTATTGAATCTAGACTTGAATCTTTTTTTTTTTTTTTTGGAATGTGTCTAGCACTGTTTTCCCAACAGCCGTTAGGAATTTCCAAAAGCCGTTAGGAATTTCTAACTGCCGTTAGGAATTCTCAACTGCCGTTAGGAATTCTCAACAATCGTTAGGAATTCCTAACGATGTTATGAAATTTCCAAATGCCGTTAGGTTCATAACATCGTTAGGAATTCCTAACGGCAATTGGGAATTCCTAACAGTGTTATGGAATTCCTAACGATTGTTGGAAATTCCTAACGGCATCCAGATTTCTAAATAGTGTTTGGATTCATAATATTTTGTAGATTCAATGTACCATGAATTTATAATATTTGTTTACGAATTTAATTATAAATTTCCATGTTATTTGAAAGGTGGGTTGCATGGATAAAGTCTAGTTTGTTTTTTTATATGGCAATGTATGGATTAACAGTGGTGAGAAGTTCAAATATCAATCTGGAATGTCTAAAATAATTTTAGTTTCAAGGGAAATGCCGTATAAGACATTACATGACATCGTATCTCGTCTTGTTGAAGCCAATCCAAACGAGACCTCCATCAAAATGAAGTTCATCTTTAATTCACCTGAGGTTTTAGCACCGTTTGAAGTTGTGAATGATGATGATGTGCAAGTATTCTTGTGTGAAAAATCTGATGTGAATACAAGAACCTCTTTATGTGTCACTATAGAACAGAAAAGAAGAATAATTCCAAACACACAAGATCCGGCCAATGAACTTGTCAACGAAGACATTGTCAATGTTTTTGAATCGAATAATGGCAATGGAGTTGGTCTTGATAATATACATGAAAGTCTATTAAGTCCAAATTACTTTCAAAATGCTGATGCATTTTCTATTAGGGTGGACAATGATTATGAAGCTAATGCTGATGCCGAAAATTTCAGTTGGACCAACTCTTTTATAGACATGCATCGTTCACAGCTTATGGCAGTTCCATTTACCCCGTTGGGTTTATCGAAAAGTGGGATGTTCCCGATGATGTTCAAAGTCATGTTGTTCTACCACCAAAAGGCCGCAAACCTCGCAGATGTCTGGTAAAAAATTGCAAACCATCTCGAGGTGAAGAAATTGTACAACGAAAGTGTGGTAGATGCAGAGGATTAGGACACAATAGACATAAATGTAAGGCACCAATTCATTTATCCGATCAAAATGGAAACCCTTAAGGTATAATAAACATGTTTTATATTGTAGTTGACAGTTGTTGATAGTTGCTATTTAATTTTTTAAAATGATTAACTTTGTTGAATATGTATTTTTTTTGTTCTATCATTTATTGTTCCTGTTAATTTTACATGTTTATTTGTAGTTGGCTGGATGGCATGGGACGTTGGTTATGTAGTATTTAAAGGTTACAGACCGGGTGTTTATGAGTCATGTAATGAGATCGAAGCACAAATCAACATATTTGACGGAAGTTTTGTGAAGTCCTACAATTTGTAAAAGTTGTTTGACAGTGTTGTGTAATACAGTTGACACAATTTTATATGCTTGTTTTTAGGGATTTAATTGCTCGTTTTTATGGATTTAATTGTTATGAAGCTTGTTGATAAAAATTTATATGCAGCTTTTTAGGGATTTAAGTGTTGTTTGACAGTATTGTTATATAGCTTGTTGCTATGAATTTAATTGCTTGAAATGACAGTATTGATAGTGTTTTTAACTTGTTAACAGTGTTGTTATATATGGCGATTTTGTTAAAACAGCCCATGCATTCTAACAATAAAACCATGTCTTACACATCTTTAAAAGGCAGAAATTTCTGTATTTTCACAACAAAAACAACCCATAAATTGATTAAAAACAGCCCATACATTTTCAAAACAAAAACAGCCCCTGCATTGTAACAACAAAACCATGTCTTACAATTCTATAAAAGGCAGAATTTCTGTATTTTCACAAACAAAAAAAAACTACCCCTATCTTTAAAACAGTTCATACATTTCAAAAACAAAAACAGCCCATAAATTGATTAAAAACAGCCCCTACATTTTCAAAACAAAAATAGTCATTGCAATTTAACAATAAAAATAGCCTCTGTATTGTAACAACAAAATCATGCCTTACACATCCATAAAAGACAAAAAATTCTGCATTTTCACAAAAAACAGCTTCTATCTTGAATAAAAACAGCTCATATATTTTAAAAACAAAAACAACCCATGCAATTTAACAACAAAAACTGCACCTACATTGAATAAAGGCAGAAATTTCTGCATGTTATATTCAAGAATCCTGCTGACTGCGAAATTCAGAAAACCAACCTCACATCCAAAACAAGACTACAAGATATAGAACTTTCAATATCATTTTCATCAAAAGACAAGACTACAATATCATTCCTGCAGCCAAATTCATCTGAACTTTAAGATGATCATTTGCTCAAAAAATACAAGGTACATAATCATAATAATTCTTCGACATACTACTACTTTGTTATTTGAAATACTAGGCAGCCAAAAAATAAAATTTCGAAGTGTTCAGAGGGTTGTTCTTGATATACCAGCTTCCCAAAAAACTTAAGGTCATTCATGTCTAGAAGTTTCCCAAAGCATATTATGCGGAAAAGAGATAGTTGCGCCTACATTAACTTTTCCTTAATGCACTTTACAGCAGCCGTCGATAAAGTGTTGTTTATCTTCGCCGGGAAATGTTCTGCAATCTTTACTAACAATTCTACTTCTTCTCCCATTTAATTATACTGAAATATAACATAAAACCATAAAATATTAATATAAGTACAAATGTTGTAACCGAATAAGCAATTTAAGGTGATATTTGTTACTGTAGTTCATAATTCAAAACAATGTTGAGAGTTCCTAACTACTGTTAGAAATTTCAAACGGTAGTTAGAAATTTCTAACGAGTGTTTGGAATTCCCAACAGCAGTTAGGAATTCTTAACTGGTGTTAGGAATTTTTTAACACCCGTTGGGAATTCCTAACAGCCGTTTGGAATTCCTAACACCAGCTGGGAATTCCAAACGCCCGTTAGGAATTCTTAACACCCGTTAAGAAACCAAAATGCAGTATAGAATACTTCCTAAGAGTACACAACCACTACAAAATCGAATCAAAACATTCAAAAATCACTAAACCCGGCAATATAGGAACTCAACTGTAATAATGAGATGGCAAAAACACCAACAATACAAAAAATTAAAAATCACTATGTCAAAATTATACTTGGTGAGATTCCTAGGATAGTTGGGGATGGAGTCAAGGTACATGGAACAAAGGCTTATGTCCCCCAGAGCGCTTGGCTTCAGATGGGTACTGTCAGAGATAACATTATTTTTGGCAAGGATATGAAAAAGGACTTTTACAAGGATGTTATAGATGGATGTGCTTTAAGCCACGATATTGAGATATGGGCTGATGGAGATCTCTGTGTGGTAGGACAAAGAGGGATGAACCTAAGTGGAGGTCAAAAGCAAAGGATTCAACTAATGCGAGTGGCTTATAGTGTTTCAGATATTTACATCTTGGAATTTCTTAAACTTTTTTTGCAGAAATGTCTCATGGGGTTGTTATTCGAGAAAACTGTGTTTTATGCTACTCATCAATTAGAATTTTTAGGTGTTGTAGACCTTGTTTTGGACCTTTAGTAAGTTTCAAGAATTATTTATAGGTCATATCTCCCAAGCCTCTTTTCTTTGACTCAAATGCAAATCTTATAGGTGATGAAAGATGGCGAGATTGTCCAATCTGGAAAATTTGAAGATTTGATTGCCAATCCTAATGGTTAACTTGTTAAACAAATGGTGTAGCTAATGTTATTTATACTTGTGCACTCATTATTTCTACTACTTTGTTATTAAATTTTGTTCAATCAATATTTATTAAGAAATCATTCAATTTGATCTTAAATTCAATGTGTAACCAGTTGAACACAGTTGAAAAATTTGATCTTAAATTCAATCATTCAAAAAACGAACACATTTGAAAAATTTACAAAAAAATAAAACAAACACAGCACCAAATCTATTTAAACCCACATGAAAATAATAAAAAAAACCCAGTTGAAGAGACAATAGAGGGATAAGAGACGAACATCAATGCTGAAAAGTGATAAAAAATCAAAACTCAATTGACAAAAAAAGAAAACAGTTGAACATCGCACCAAATCTATTCAAACCCACGTGAAAATAAAAACAAAACCCAGTTGACAAAAAACGTGATTACCTTGAAAAATGAAGTGAATCAAATTTATCAAAACCTTATTTCGGGGATCTACAACACGAACACGGCCCCCGACTTCAAGCTGTCGTCGCCGACTTCAAGTTGCCGTCCTGTCACCCTATCGTCGATTTCAAGCTACCGTCTCGTCGTCGTCGGCGTGGTTCGAGACTACTGCCCTAGAATTGAAGGAGAATGTCATTTGGGAGAGAAAGAAAAGGTTGTTTGAGAGAGATTCACATATGAGGTTTGGTCATGGGTCAGAGAAATTTGGGATTTTGAATTTCAGAGGTTTGGTTTTTACAAAGAGTACATAGTTGTTGGGAGGTTTGATCGATTAAAAGATTAAAGGATTAAATAGGGGTAAGGGCAATATTGTCTTTCAACAACCCCAAAAGAGTTAGTTTTGCAAGTTTTTCAAAAATGGGTTAGATTTCAATTTTAGCCTCCCAAATGGGTTAGTTTTCAATAAAACCCTTTATAAAATATTTACCTCCCAAGAACATTGAGGACAATGTCCAATTTAGGTTTGGGGGTATATTTGTGAAACACCACTTTGCTTGTTTTACTTGGTTTTTAAAAGGTGAACTGAATTTTTCAAATTCTTACGATAATGCCATGTTTGAGCATACCTTGCTTGTTGAGATTGATCTTTACATGAGTAGTGAGGAATTAGGCATCTTTGCCATTGTTTGGTTTAGATGAACATCATGTCATTTAGGGTGTCATTGGACAAAATGCGTTAATTTTTTTTCTCAAAATGTTAGAGTGAATTATCAAGTTGCTTGAAGGCTAGGAATTAATAGTGGAGATTCCCGTGAGGATCACAAACATGGCCTTCAAAAGCGTATTTTGAGTTTGCAAATATTCACTCTTTAAACATTCACTCTCAAACACTCATTCAAGCATGTATAAGTCTCATTTGCACTAAATATTGCTTATCATAGAATCTAATGGATTGCTTGTGGATGCTTTAATTTGCTTAGTGGACAAACCTTTAGAATGATTTTAGGCAATGCATGTGAAAACACCACTAAATTAGCCTAAATACTTCCAACCCATATAATGTGTGTGCTCCCAAACCCTTTTGAAGCCAAACTCATTTTAAGCTTTCATTCATGAACTACATCTACATGAACCTAATAACCTACATAATTGTCTTACCTTGACCAAATGATTTACTAAGGCTTAGGAAATCAATGTAAGATTTTATACTTGAAAGTGTAGAAGTGTGTACATAGGCATGTAAATGTATGCAAAGAGTTGTGCAATGCAAAAGAAAAGAAAACTTGAAAAGAAAATGAAAAGCAAAAGGAAAAAGAAAATAAAAAGCAAAAAGGAAAAGAAAATGAGAAAAAGAGAACCAAGATTTAAGCACAATTGGCCTAGAGAGAGAATTGAAATTGGTATGTGCTACTCAAATGAAAATATCATAGTAGCATGCTCATGTAAATTGAAAGTGCAAGATTGGTCGCCTTATATGTGAATTATATGTGAGAAGAAAATCGAACTCATAATTAGAATATATGCCTTAGTGTAATCATTGAGTCCTTGTATCCATTGCCCCATTCTTTGTCTCACCATTCACCTAAGGCTCCATTACAACCAAAAAGAAGACCTTTATGATCTTTAGGAATGTCCATTTTGTAAATTTTGGTTGATACATGTTCTTTCTGATTCATGGTTTGCAATTCCATTCATGAGACTTACTTTTCAAAAATTGTGTTTTAAATGCCATCATGTGCAATCAATTAGATATCCATGACATAAATTCATGTTGCACAGGATTTTTAGTGAAACCTAGGAATCTCAAGAGAAGAAAAGAGAGAATCCGGTGAGGATTAGTTATCGAGGGGAATTACATTCTAAACTGAATGGCACCTTTGCTTTGAAGCTTAGGCATGTTGAATGTAAGGTGGCATTGCGTACAATCATATCTAGAGTGGCATGCTCTTAATCTTTACTTAACATTCGCTTACATGTACAAATCTATAGGAACCTAGGGTTACAGATTGCACAGTCATAAAACTAACCCATTTGAACAGTAACAATCAAATACAATAAGGAGTTGAAACGATTTCATACCAGAGTTGGAGGCTCCTTCTCTTCAATACGATTTGCTCCTGATTTAAACCACTTGATCTTCCTTGCTATCTCCCGGGACTAGTAACGGTGTGTGGGTGCGTCACGGTACTCAGGAACTTGAATGGAGGAAGAAGAAAAAAAATACAAAAGTTAACTCTTGCTCTTTTCTAGGGTGAAGGTCGACCACTATCAAAACAAGAACAAACAACTTTTTTTTTTCTTTTTGTGTGCCGCATCTCTCTGTTTCTCTTTTTCAATTTTCTTCCTGCGTGTGTTGATTTTTGATATAATTGCACTGATCCAATATCAGTCTTTTTAAAAGAAACATATATCATATATATATTAAAAAAAATCTATTTAATTAAATCTATTAAGATATCTAATATCTTTAAAGATATTAATTAATATTAATATATTTGATTTGATTTGAATTCAAACTCTTTTAAATTCAAATTTAATTATTTAATTTAATGAAAATAAAATAATCAAATTATCTTATATTCTTTCAAAATTAAATATCAATCAACACTCTCCATCTAATGATTAATTACACAATTAAATAATCTAATTATTTAATTAACATAATCATTAATATTCATTAATTAAATAATCTCATTATTCAATTAATTCCCAAATAAATACGCGTAACTTTCGTAACATAATTAATTGGACAATCCAATTAATTAACCGTGACCCTTGTTACCTAAATCAATCGGGCTAGCAAAGGGACCTAATGGACCCACAGTATTTTAGGCTCCAATAATCCTTAAAAATAATTAATTAAACTCTTTAATTAATATTCCATGATTATTAACTTCGATGTTATTCCACTAAAAACTCGAAGCTGCACTCTTTCAACTGTAGACGTTTTTACACAAACCAATAACTCTTGTTATCCATCAATATAGCTATTACATATGGTATAATCCTCCACAAGTAGTTCATAATTAGAGCTGGGTCATAATGTCCGTTATACCCCTCTAATTATATCTTTCCATTAAGTACTATTAATTCTCTAATGAACAATAAATCCTACATTCCTTACAGAATTAGGAGAGCGCTCATATTGTTCAAGCCTCGAATCAACCCTTAAGGGAATTACCATCTGCTCCTCGCAAGAAAGAGTGGATTCCACTATTGTGTACAAACCTTCCCAGCCATAAGCCAAACCGCGATCCCAACATATGGAGCATATTGATCGAGAATGCAACTCCGACCTCACCCATGGTATATCAAAGACCACGATCTAACTTGAAGGAGTCGATAAGACACTCAGAATTAAGATCACCCACATATAGCCATCATTAGTTGATATATATGAATCTCATCGTTAAACGGGTCTTAGTGAGAGATTCATATAGATCATGGCTCAGTCTTATATGATCACATCATACAAGGTGCCTCCATTCTCATATCTCCATATGAATGATCCAGGATAGGATCACCGTACACTACGAAATAGACCGCAGTTGTAGATTAACCACAAATAAAGTACCCAACTTTATTTGCTATCTACGGACTCTTTAGATTGCTCGTTCCATCTGTATAGGACACTCATATACTCAGTTCAAAATTACATCCGACAATCTTGGATGTTAAGTACACATGTTATATATAAATATATGAGACTATTTGAATGAATAAACTACTTCTTTTATTTATGTTCAATTTACATTTACAAATTACAAGCTTTAGGGCAAAAACCCCAACAAAATCCTCATTAGTGCATCATCTTTTTAATCTCCTCATTTTGGTTTCGTATATTTAATCATGAGAAGTAAAACCTTACTCGGATGAGTTAGTGTTTGATTGAAAAAACCTTTGAAATATCTAGATGATTGTCTTTGGGATTGATTTGTGATTGTTTTGCTTGAGAACTAGCAAAAAATATGTTTGGGGGTATTTGATCAAGCCAAAATTGGTATTATTTTAGCCCTCATTCTTGTCTCTTTGTGCTTGATTCTTAGGAATTTCCCATATTTAATTTTGTTAAATCAAGTGTTTCAAGTTTACTTAGGCCTTAGGGGCATTTGTGAAGAAGGTGAGGATTTTGGTGCAAAAGAAGAGCTCAAGTTGGCAAAACAGGGCATTTTCGCCACTTTGATAAAGATGTGTCGCCAGTGGTGATAGAATGCATTTCTTAGAATTAAAGCATCAGGTGTTGTCGCCATTTTGTGTCACCATGGAAACAAAGTGGCGACAATGCAATTCCTTCATTGTCGCCACTTGCATGATTGGCGAAAAAGATGAGAAAAGTTACGACATGTGAATCTCAGAATGAGCAACCGTTTGTTGCCATGATGTCGCCAATGGCCACACAAGTGGTGACATCACTCCACATCGAATTTTCAAGCAATTATCAGTACGTTTCTGAGTGTGACTATATATATCCCTCTCTTCCAACTTGAAAAGGATCCAAGCATTTTAGAAAGCAACATTTATACAAAGCATTAGACCTAGTTTTCTCCTCCATACATCAGTCTATTAACTTCCTCCATTCTTTAAACTTGAAATATCTTTTCCATCCAAAACCTCAACACCAATGTCTTGATTACTTTGCTCAACCATTCCTCTCTTACCATTCTCTACATTTCAATACCTTTGTCACTCACCATTAGACACCCACATATCTAGACACATCCTCTTCTACCATTCTTGACACTAGGAGCAACAAAGGAAGGGAAGGAGCAAGCACTAAAGAAAGAGGTCTAAGGGTGATTTCCTTAACTGTTACTTCCTATTCATTTGATTTGTAACTATGTGTAACTAAACCCCTAATCTAGGGGATATATATGAGAAACATTTGTTGTGGGCTTTTGCTTAAGCTATGTGTAATTAAATCTCTATTTGTTTTCTATTCACTTAATATTAAGATTCTATACATGTTGTGATTTGCATTATATATCACTAGTAGATCATATTATTGTGTGGGATAATTTGTTGTTAAACCAATCTTAGATTGACACCCTTGATTGGTTAAGGAACTTAGTGAATATGATAGATTAGTGGTGGGTATATCAACCCCACTAATCTAAACCCTTGATTTGTACCAAATTAATCTCACCTTGACCCCCTTTCCTTAATCGGTTAGGCATTATGGTGGGAAGATGTTTAGTGTTCATAAAAATGGCCTAAACACACTATAGGAAACAAATGGTTAGCATCTATAAGATTTGGTCATTAATGAAGCTTTGAAGAGCTTTACCCATGACACTTGTAACCAACGAAGTTGGTGCGTGAGATCTTATTAGAGTAAAACTGGAGGCCAGTTACAAGTCCTTGTAGATAGGGACTAGCGTAGCACCAACGAACTAAGCATCAGCTTGAATTTCAAGCGGCCCAAAACATGACCAAACGACATTGAAACCTATCGAATAATATACCGATGGAAAGGTATCGATATCTAATTTCCACTACTTTTTAGAAAAAAAGATTTTGATGTCGGTAGAAAGAGTTATGATCATTTGAGTGACCAAATGTCAGATTCAAACAAAAACAGAGATGTCCTGTTTTGGTGGTCACTTTGGAGATTTTAAAACCAATCCAAACGATCATAAAATATTACGAATAATATACCATTGGAAAGGAGGTATGGGTGTCTAGTTTATCCAAATAATTTCAAAACACAAATTGAATCTTTATATAAAACGTTATGGTCAAAAGACCTTACAAAGGTCAGTTTTGAAAAAACATTTAAAACATTGAAAAACCAATCTTTTGAAACTAGACACTTTACTCCGAATAACTAAACAATATCTATCACATATCAAACAACATGCACGCGACACGATATCGCATGAAGAAATGCAATACATGATCATACAAAATAAATGTGTGAGTGTGTTAGTATGTTAACCAAATCGCATTGAAATGTCGCAAATGAACACAACACAATCTAATGATGCAATAAGCCTAGAAATCAATCTAAATGCTTAATGCATCAACATTATAAATAACATGTGTCTGTAAGTGTTGCACAACGATGCAGGAATACATATGAATGAGTTGTGTGCGTGTGTGTGCACTTATTCTCTTTAAGAATCAAGTCAAGTGATATACATTTCGCTCTTGTTCTTGAAGTCACAGAGATACTTGGAAGCTTGTCATCGAGATCCTAAGCTACACATTACAAAATCATCCTCAATATGGTTTGTCATGAAATAAGCCAATCATAAAAATGAGATACTTACAATCTCCCCATTTGGATATTTCATTATAAAATCACCACTCACAAAAAATTCCTCACAAAACAAAAAATTGAGCTATTGTCAACAAGTTCATTCTACATTAAAATGAGATACCTAAAATCTAAATCTTCAAATTCTTCAATCTCTTTGTAGAATATCATACCTACAGATGCATGTACAATGCTCCCCCTAAAAGGTTACTCTCTCTCAAGACTTATCCCCCAAAGCATAAATAATACTCCCCATATATTTATCAAGATTTCTTCCCCCTTTTGTCATGAGATAGGCAAAGGAGCTCTCCATATCGAGTTGCTTTAGCAAATAAAGGTATTAACACAAATACGTTGCATAATCATAAACACAAATTTTATGAAATGTAAGTAATTGAGAGAGATTCAAAGAGTTTTATCTAAAGAAAAATGGATGAAATTGTTGCTTTGCATGCAAGACATATAACATTAAATTTCAAGCAATGGTATTTGGCAAAGCAAAAATCAATAGGGTTTTCAAAGAATTCAAACCAATTTGTACTCTTTTGTCATAAGAAAACAAGATATAGTTTCTAAAGATTTGTAAGACAAAGCAACTATATCAATCCTTAAAGGCAAACCAAGACATGGATTCAAAGATCCTATTTGATTTTTCTAGATGAAATATTCATACGATAGTAGTCTTGTTTACACCATTAAGAAGAGAGACAAGACTAAATTAGATGTAACATCCTTATTGATTGAATGGATATAAGATCTGTATTAATTTTAGTCTTGTCATTTGCTTTCACACACATTAGCAGATTAAGCAATAAAAAACATTTCATGCATATCATTTTAAGCATGTCATGGAGATAAATTATTGACCATTTAAATGTACTTTCCCAAATAATTCTCCTGGTCCAAAAAAGTATTGTTGAACCAAAATATGACATAGATTACAAACAAAGCAACAATGCACACTAATTATGAAAAAAGAACATATAAGCATAATGTGCAACCAAAAAATC
This sequence comes from Acer negundo, assembly GCA_035582765.1. Taxonomy (NCBI): domain Eukaryota; kingdom Viridiplantae; phylum Streptophyta; class Magnoliopsida; order Sapindales; family Sapindaceae; genus Acer; species Acer negundo. The sequence continues at coordinate 10,342,006 of CM069236.1, read as the reverse complement.
TCAAGCAATTATGAAAAGAGCATAAAATTAATCAATTTTTTGCACATAGCAAATCATGCAAGCTTGCTTCCTTTGCTTGAGCTCCCCACATGGGGTCAATTCCAACCAAGTCAATAGGAGGCAAAAGCCCCTATAGACCTACGAAGTCCATTAGACCTAGTTGCATCTACGGGTGTCACATAGGCAAAATGGGCAAGCGGGTTCATTCTTTCTAACCCACCTAGGTCCACTTTATCATTTCTAGTGGTCAAAGACATGTTTCTAGATTCCCTAAGCTCATGCAAACTTGCCCTATTTTCAACCATTTTTCTTTCATGCTTTCTATTCTACACCTCTTTATGTAATTAAAGCAATTTGGTCTTAAGTGACCAATCATACCACAAAAATGACAAGTGGGTACAAATTAAGAATTTATACCATTGCATTATGATCTCATCAAGGCTTTGTCATGTTGATGAGGTTGTCTTTGATGATGCAATGGTTGGCTTCTCATTGGAACTTGAGTCGATTGGTGACACCTTTGTGATCTAGCTTGTTGAGGTGGTTGTGCTGCTTGAACTTGCCTCCTTGGTTGAGCAAGCCTCGGTTGAGGTTGTCTTTTATTGCCACCTCCTTTCTTGATAGTTGGCTTGTTGGAAGAGGTGGTTGACTTCTCAAGGACTTGTCCTCTCTTCTTGGAATGCCTAGGCTTTGGTTGAGTTTCCAAGGCTTGTATGGACTTTCCTTAAGTTAAACATTGCTTGGATGAAGCTTTGCTCTTGCCTTGAGCATGATGTTGCTTGATCTTGGCCTTCTTTAACTCTTCAAGGCACTTCATCTCTCTATCCTTGACAATCTTTAAAGGGATGTCTTTGTTGGCAAGCTTATCTTTCATTTCCTTTATCCGTAGGTGGCAATCTTCAATCTTCAATCTTCTTCTCATATTTGGACATATCTATCATGTTCGTCTTCAAGGAGTCATCCAACTTGGTTCTTAGTTGAAGGTTTTCCTTCTTCAACTTCTTGATTTCTTCATCTTTCTTCTTCAAAGACCTTTAAAAACTTTCAATGAAGTCTTTACAACTGAAACCCTTATCACTTAAGTTCTTAAAGCTTGAACTCTCTTCATCAAAGCTTCTACCACTAGTGCTCTTGTGGCAATCATCATCCGAGCTAGCTTCTTCATTGTTAACTTTAAGTGATGAATGTCTTGTGACCGCTTTTAAGTTGTCATCATGTAAAGCGGGAAAGGCTATGTGATTCCATTCACATCTCTTAGAACCTGAAGAGCTCTCTTCACTTTCACTACAAAAGTAGGCCTTTGATTTGCCTCTTCAACCCTTGGTCTTCCACAATCCATGGAGATGTGCCCAAAGCCACTATAATCATAACATTGAAGCTTTATCTTCAAGGTACCCAAATTCTTATCTTCTTCTTTCACGGTACCATCGTAGGTGATTCTTGGAATCTCTTAAGCTTCTTGAACATCTCGACTGGTTTGGATGAGTTTGGCTTGATTCTCATCCACTGAACAGGATAAGGCAAAGATGCCCTTTGAGTTCCATCCAGTAGCCTCGAGTTCGTCATTTGTCCACTTAGACTTGGGCTTAGGCATAGAAGCTTCAGTCTGTAGTTTCTCTATGGGAGGTGAGTATCCCTCTTCCACACACATCCACACATGCTTATCGATGTCCATCAAAAAAAACTTCCATCCTTCTTTTCCAAGAGGAGTAGCTATCCTCGGTGAGCAATGATGATTTAGAGATCAATGCACCTTCTAACATCTCAGTGCCACTCATAGTGTTTAATTAATGAGATGAATACAATGATCAAAATGCACACAAAAACAAGACACACAAAAATAGCAAGGATCTCATATGTATGTCTAGGAACCTACTCTGATACCAATTGAAAATACACGGGGTGTGTCTAATACAACCTAGAGTAAGGATGAATGGGTTGTTAATCGATTGTTACCAACTTTTTCGATTAGTCAATATTAACAATAAAACCCAATTCAAACATATAACAAAAATCAAGTAAAGTGCGGAAAGTATGATTTTTACGTGGAAACCATCAAACTGAGAAAAACCACGGGACTAGCTATGCTAACCACTTGATCCATAGAAAATATGAAAAGGAAATTACACCCTCAAGTGATATATGGACTCTCACTCTCAATAACCTCAAGCTATGGACACTTCCATTCGCCACCCTTGGTTCAATCCATAGTGATATCCCCCTATCCACTACTCTTAGCGTGAGCACCTCCTAATCTACCATTCGGGCCTTTTATAGTAGGACCTGGCAATGCTTACCAACCAACCCTTGGTTGCAAGACTTCACTAACTTGTGCAACTACCACATGTAGTCACAAGACTTTGACAATGAAGAGTATTAAAAGTCTAAGTGAATATGTGACAATATTCAAAATGCAATAACGTGTAAGACCACAGACAAAATACCTAACTAGATGCTATAATGCAATTTAACAATCTACATGTCCATACAAGAGGACTCAATTAGATGTGTAGAGATTTTCTAACAATCTAATTGTCAACCAAACAACCATGAACATTTAAGAGAGTTTGACTAGATAAATAAACATTCTTTGCACGTATGCCCTTTGCTTGCACTAGTTTCCTTTTGTATTCCCTTATACGATATTGATTTGTCAGACCAAAAAGTCTTTAATAGGCTTCAATAGGACAAGTGTAGAATTTAAGCATTGTAAAGTTATATATATACATAACAAATTTTTATTGGATATCGTCTGTTTCATTGATGACTTTTCCTGCTTCATTAAAGCATTTCAAATTGAATGTTTGCATATATTAGAGGATTCATAATCACATATCTAGGGTCACAGAATTACATAGCAGAACTTACGATTTCTTGAAGTTTGATTTCGCAATGTTTATCAAATTTTGTTCACAAATAATGGGGGTACTAAATGTTCTGGTTTTTGCCAAGGCTTCACAAAAATTATACTTTGGATCTACAGTTTAGAAACATTTACAGTTTATGAACAAGAAACTAAGAGAGTATCAAATCTGTAATAAAAACTAGAGGAGGGGTCAATAGACATGACAGCTTCTAAACATTTAATGCTCTTATTGTGAGCTTCTAATCAACAGAGTTGATCAGATTCTTCACATGTTCTGGTTTTTGCCAGGGCTTCACAAAAAGTATACTTTCTGTAGGATATGCAGTTTAGAAACAAGTATAATTTATGAAGAAGAAACTAAGAAAGTATCAAATAGGTATTGAAAACTTGAGGAGGGGTCAATAGACATGACCGCTTCTAAACATTTAGTGCTCTTATTGTGAGCTTCTAATCAACAGAGAGTTGATCAGATTCTTCACATGGTTCTGGTTTTTGCCAGAGCTTCACAAAAATTATACTTTCTGTAGGATCTACAGTTTAGAAACATTTACAGTTTATGAACAAGAAACTAAGAAAGCATCATATCTGTATTGAAAACCAGAGGAGGGTTCAATAGACATGACCGCTTCTAAGCATTTAGTGCTCTTATTGTGAGCTATCAGATTCTTCACATAGTTTTGGCACCATTTTCTTCTGAGACTAGTTTGCTTAGACGGTGAATTAACAGATCAAAGTCATCTTGGCTTCTGAGGAGACTGAGACGGACATACTGATCTAGGCCCTGAAATATTCTGCCTGCACGGCCAATGATTTTAGCAGCTTTGAGAACTTCATGGCAATTTATATCTTCTTCTCTCTCACATTTCACCCATGCAAATGCTGCAAAATTATCAAGTTGTTAAAATGGAAAACATTAAATGCCAATTAGAAATGGAATAACGCTAAACTCAAGTTTTAGGTGTTGATCGATTGACTATGACTGAGAATTAATTACCTGGTGAAGATGCCCTGACTTTGTGGAAGAAAGTGCAGTACTGAGGAGGAATTTGCTGAAGAGTGAATCGCTTAGATAGTGATATGGTGTTGCTCAATTTTTCCCAACGGTTCCTCATTGTGTTGTGTCCAAACTCGAATATTTCTCTTCCTCCACTTTCAAGCACTACTTTCAGAAGCTTCAAAGCTCTCAACTGAGTATCCCTAGAAACTCCCATGGTATTCACACCCATATAATCATACATCTTTTGGTACACACTCTCATCTTTTATCACTGCCCACCTACATATATACATGTATTTCTTGTTTAGTAGCTATAACATTCGCTGAAGATAGTGATCATCATCATATTTTATATATAGTGTGTGCTAAAAATAGACAGAAACGTTCTATTTCTAAGTTAAAGAGTGAAGTAATAGGAGAAAGTGATGGTTTGATGAGGAAGTACCCGAATCTAGAGCCAGCATGACCGGTGAGCTTAGAAGTGCTGAAAATCATGAGATTTCCATCAGCAGGAGCTGTGATTGGAGTGTAATGAGGCCAATAATAAGCATGATCATGAATTGTTTTGATATTTGGTCCTTTAAGAACTGCTTTATTCATCTGCCCATCTGGGTTGTTTGGTGCAGTCACAAACTCAACCAGGTTCATGCTTGTATCTGAGCTGTTCTTCCACACAGATATGTCTCCTTCGAACTTGAAATCCGCCGACTGGAAATACACTGTTTGTTTTTCATAAAGCTGGAGAAGTGGGACAAAATCAATCTCAAAATTTATCTTTGCTAGCAGAGAGTCTAATGGAGTATAGTCCCAACAAGTATATAAATTAGGGCGCAAACCGGATAAAAAGGGATCGAAGCGACAACTCTAGCCGGAGAGGAGGAATTGTCAGGGGAAAGAGCATGCACAGCAGCATTGAGGAGTTGGGTTGAACCAGCGCCGAAAACAATGAATCGTTTGTGAGTAACTGCATTTGCTACAATGGCATGGATTTTTCTGATGTGGGTTTCAAGCTCTTGGGAGATGAAATTGCTGTCTTTGTAAGTATAGCTCATTCTATGCCACCCTGCCACTACAAGTGCACTACTTGCTGCATTTTGCATCCAAAATGGTTCCAAAAACAATGGATCCCCACTGCAAACATTAATTAAATAAGTATTCACCTACTATATCCCTTTTTTACCTCAAGACCTAAATTAATGCATTTCTGCCACTCTTGTAGCTTCTAACATGAAACAAACAACAGGAATCTACTATAGTCTTTTTTGGGTTCTATTAGATTATTTTTCAGATATTGAAACAGAGCAAATGTTCAAAATGCCAGTAGAGAGGATGCAGTAGGCATAAATGACAAGGACATGGACATTCTTGGGATTATGTGCTTAATGGGACCTAAAACCATGAAAAATAGCATTAGATTCTAAGGTGATGTTTGGTTGGTGGAATCAGGCGTGGAATGGGAAAAGGAATCCCCTTTCCATTGTTTGATTTGCACAACATGTCATGGAATGAGGATTCCACCAAAATGGTGGATTAGGATTCCTACCTCTTCAAATCGGAATCCAGATTCTAACCTCTCTGAAATTTTAAAATTTACTGATTTACACTCCAAATAAAAAAAAATAAAAAATCACAAATTAAAATTGAAAAAATATATATACAGAAAACAGAGGAGGCCATTGCCAGTGGCCTCCTTTGTAACTTACGATGGCGAGGCCACCGGCGGTGACTTATCGTCACCGTTGGAAAGGGAGTCGCTGTCGTTTTAGAATCAAACAAAACCACTCCAGATTTCCTTCTTCTTTGTTTTTTTGATCGACAGTCGTGATTTGCTCAAATCCGCAACCAATCGCGAATCCAAACAACCCACTAGAGATCCGCAATCGCGCGAATCTCTTGAACGGCGACAATACACGCCGTCGCCGGGAAGGCGTGGCCACACGCGACTCAAACAAACGCGCAGCGGAGTCAAATGCAAGATCCATCGACCCAAAACGTTCGATCCGCGAGGATCTACAAAACCCAAGACCGATACGCATTCGGCGGATCTCTGGTTCGACGGCTATCCACGCTATCGCCGGAAAAGGCGACGCCGAACTGGATCTTACACCAGACCCGAGATCGACCCTCAACAGGCCCGAGTCAAGGAAGAACCTACCCGCATAAGTTTGACCCATGATTCAATCTAGTGAATTGACTCGGGTCTGAAACCACCAAACCTTCGACCCGTCTTTTTTTATTATTTATTAACATATATTTTAATGTATATACGAGTATACGACTACTCTGTAAGTCTGTATTCTGTTCCATGAAAAAATAACTTTTTTTTTTTTTTTAAATGTCATTTTTTTTTCTAATAATTAATTTATATTTTAAAATAATTATTACTTCTTTTAAATTTTTTTTTTTTTTTAAGATTCAAAAAATATTATTCCAAATTATTTGGAAAATATTTTTAAATTTTAATTATTTATTATTTAAATATTAATATTTTACTTTATAATAATCTTTTAATACATCGACATATAGGGATAGTTTGGTCCAAACATAAAAGATTCCATAATAGATTATATATTACAACCAAACAAAAGAATCTATCTAAAAAAGGAATTTTTTCCTATATAGATTCCTTTCCTGTTATCTTATATGCTTTCCTTTCCGCCAACCAAATAAAGCCTAAGTGGAGAATGTTGAAGATATCTATTATATCATCTCTCAAATGGAGGAGGTCTCATATATGGCAGGAGAGGCCAGGCCACCGACAATGGCCTCCTCACAAGTGGTTTATTATTATTATTATTATTATTTATTAAAAAACACATTTTTTTTTAATTTTATTTTATTTTATTTTCTATTTTGTTAAATTTTAATATTTCATATAACAAAGATAGTTTTTGACTATTAAGGGTACGTTTGGTATAGGGAAGGGACATGACAAGGCGAGACAAGACAGAACATAATATGATAGTTGTTTCGTATTTTGTTTGGAGTGTTTAGGGCAGAACTGTTAACTGTACTGTTATGAGTTTCGTATGGCTGGGACAGAATGGAACCAAAAAGTTCAAATGATCAAAGTGCCGCTATTGTCCTATCTAATGTTTATTACCATATAATAGTGACAAATGGGACGGGACAAGTCAATATTTATTTGATTTTATTAAATAAATGTATTTATAATTTATACTAACATCCCTACAGTTAAATCCTAGCGGTCAAGGTCAAATGTGAAAAATGACTACAATACCCCATATATTCATTTTTTTAGATAAAAAATTAATAAATAAAAAAACCTTCAACTAAATGAAAATATGGTGTATAGTAGTCTTTTTTTTTTCTTTTTCCAAATGGCCTCCACGATGGTGGCTAATGTTTGCCAACACTAGCCTCCATTGATTCTAGTGGAAGCCTCCTTCAAGTGGCCTCCATTGATTCCGGTGCCACAAAAAACAGAGGAGAATGTTCCTCTTTTTTATATCAAATTCTTCACTCAAATACAAATTTCATACTAATCAAACCCAAACCTAAATCTTCTTCACCCATCTAGAAAGAAAGAAGAAAAATAATAATAATAATAATAATAATAATAGTAATAATCTAACAACGTCTCCAAATCATCGATCATCACCATCTCTAAATCATAAACAAAAAATCTCTTTCAAATAAAAATAACAAAAAAATCTTCAACTTCCTCACCCATCTGTAACAAATCATCAATATAAACAACACCCATCCTCATCTTCATCAATTTAACAGATAGAGAGAGAGAGATATTTAGGGTTGATATAATCGGAATTGTTTGATTTTGGTGGTTGATTTGATCTGGTCTGATGAACAAATGAAGGGAGAGAGAGAGAGAGAGAGAGAGAGAGAGATTCAATGAAGGAGAGAGTGATTTATAATTTTTGAAAATATTAAGGGCAAAAAAGTCTTTTTGAGACTTGTCTCATGCATGGGACAAGTCTGGGTGAGGGTTATGGTTGGGACAACTTTCGATGTTTTTGTCCCATGTTGTCCCGTCCCGTCCCGTATACTAAACTCACCCTAAGATTTAATGTCGAGTGTCGACTAACTAATTTCGTGTGTAAATAACCCAACATCAAAAGATATGTAGAATTTTTTTGAAAGTAAGCTATTATTTTTTTAGAAAAAAAAAATGCTTTTTTTTAATCACCAAAGGAACATGACTTTTTGGGTGAGAGAGAAATTGGTAGGCCCCTTTTTTTTTTTTCAAGGTTAATTGCACCTCAATACCTTGAAATATTCCCTTAAGGAAAAATATCGTTAAGTTTCATAAATTCAACACAAACATACCCTCCTGTTAACCTCCATCCATCAGCTGTTAGTGTTAGAAGGGTAATTTAGTTTTTTTTTTTTTGTGATTAAAAATAAGTAAATGAAATTATTATTCAAATCATTAAAATAAAGAAAATTGATGGAGGAGATCTAATCTCCTCTATCAAATGGACAGAGGTGATCTAGTCTCCAAGTGATCTAATCTCCTCCACAACATCATTTAATTAAAAAAAAAAAAACATAAAACAAATAAATAAATAAATAAAACTCTCCAGATCGAGCTCAATCAAAGATGAAGCTCACTGGAGAGTGCTCCCAAATGGTGCATCCATCGATGGAGGAAGATGAGCGTCCTCCATCGACGAAACACGAGCTCCATTAGATCCATCTCTAATAGAGCTCCATCTTTGATGAAGCAAATCCGTGTTTGGAAAAAAATTGAATCAATCAAAAAACCATATTTATAAAATAGTGCAAAGAACATAATAATGAGAACTTAAAACAAGAATAAAAATAATGATTGGAAAAAATTTACTTGATTAGTGTTTACTTTGGCTATGGTTCAGATGATGAAATTTTATTAAAAAAATGAATTTGTTTTTGTAATACATTTATTTGATTTATGTTTGTGTTGGTTGGTTGTGATAGAGAATTAGAGGTAAAGGGTGGCCGGGTGGGTGTTGATGGTAATGTTGAAGATGTAGATGTTAAAGATGAAGTTGAGACTTGAGACGGTGATGGATTTTTTATTCTATGTTTTTAATAAATAAATATAAATAATAAATAATATATATTTTTGGATGATGTGGTAGGGGTAAATTTGTCTTTTCATAGATTTGATTGGTCAACCGTTAACTTTAACGGTTTGACTTTAAAACCAGGGTATGTTTGTGTTGAATTTATAAAACTTAGCTATTTTTTGTATTAAGGGAAAAATTTAGGGTACTTTAATGCAATTCACCCTTTGTTTCAATATTGAATAGGCCTAAATGCAATTAACCCTTTGCTTCTTAAGTGATGAGTGCAATAAAAAAACAACTGTAAGGATGCGTTTGTTACACCGGATTGGACAGAATTGACTTATTTTCAATCATGTTCCTACGTTTGGTGAGCACACAGGATTGGACAACCAATCCATTGTGGTCCACCTCATATCCCGTTGCGGCAGGATTAAATAATCCCGCCATGAATGCTGAGACTATTTTAGTCCCAGCCTTTTTTTTTTTTTTTTTGTCTTATATCAAACCAGAAAAATAATTTGAAGGGGAGATGATTTTCAATCGTCAAACCCATAAAAAAAATTTTGAAGGGGAGATGATTTTCAATCATCAAACCCAGAAAAATGAAAACCAAAATTAAAAAATCAATCAATCGTCTATCCCCACGACAACATCTATCAGAATCCAAAATCCTCCCAAATCAAAAACCCAAAACATAATCACCCAAAACCCAACAAATTTTTTTCTTCAAGCGTGAACTTATCTCATGATCACATGACTGATAATACGTTATTTTTAAGTTTATTGTAACGAAATTTTAAAATAAATAATTTAAAATCGAGAGAGAGGAGTTGAAATTTGGAAACATAGAAAGAAGAAGAAATTAAGTGAGAGAGAGAGAGAGAGGATCAGGTCAAGAAAGTAGAAGAAATTAAGTCTTGAAAAGGAGTTGAAGAACAGAGAGAAAGAAGAAGAAATTAAGATTGAGAAAGTATTAGATCGAGAGAGATAAGAATTTTTTTGGGAGTGGTAATTGCCTAGCATGTGAAGAGTAGGTGGAGAGATAATTTTAAAATTTATCTTTACGATTTATTATTACATTATTTTTCTCCATGAGTAATTTTGGAAAAACATATGGGACCTGCGTAATAAACATATAAGTCCCATGCATTTATTCATTTTATCTAAAACGGTGCCATAGCAGTGCTGCTGCAGTGCCGCAACCGCGATCGTATATATATTTAATATTTTCTCCAATCCCACTATATACCAAACACAAGATAACATTATTTTTAGTGAAATCTCATGTTGTACTAAATAAGGGAAATATTATAATTAATCTAATCCAATCTCATCTCTTAAAAATAGTCCAATCTTATCCTGCACACTAAACGCACACTAATAGTTTAAAAAACAAAAAGAAAACAAACAACTCATTAAAACGTGGGTCTATGTAACTAAATGCTTAAAATATTTTTGTAAACAAATTTATTTTAAATGTTTTTTTTTTTTGAAAGAAATTTATTTTCAATTAAATTCTTTTCCTTTAAGAAACAAATATTAATATATATATATTTTTTTTTTGATAATGATACGCACATGATCTTTCAAAACGCAATGAATTTTTTTTATTATTATTATATATTAAGAGAAGATTCTTTCCACAAAGGTGGCCCCACATTGTTTTCCAGTTTTTGGCTCTCTTTTTGCTATTGGCCAGGCAACGACATTGACCACAAATTTTGTAAGCTGTTTTTATCTCTGTGTTTGGTGGTTCATACAAATATATAATAATCAATATATTTATTTTAAAGACTTCTTTATGTTTTCAACTAATCCATTAAAATATAATAACATTAAAAACATATTTATCTTTTAAACATCAACAATTCAACATTGATACCTGGTTCAGTATTACGGATCGATAATAAAGATAAAGAAGAATGCTCAAATGATGTGGCCACGAGATTTTGCAATGAGTAATATGATTTTGATAATTCATGTCTTATATCACATATCGGTTGGGGTTGGGCATGAATTTGTATAATATTTGTTTAGACAGCCTTTAATTAATCATGTTTATCGGTTGGGAATGTTCATGTCTTTGATTACTTTATATGTATGTAAAGTATATGTACTATAGTTTTCAAAAAATTTAGTAAACACGGTATTCCTTTTCTCTCCTGTGAAGATTGTTGATTGTTATAAATTTTTAAAATGAATATCATCCATGGATTATAAAACAGAAAGTTATATACAACCATCTAACGTGACTTATTAAGAAAAAAAAAAAAAAAGGCTTGGCTATATACAAACAAAAACCGTGCTTATTAAATACACTAATTTTCAGCTTTATTTATGAAATAAAATTTGAAAATCTCAAAATGTGAAAATGCATTCACTAATGCAAATAAAAAATTAAAAAAAAACCTTTTTGAAAACTAAAGTAATTAATTTATAACTTGTAAGTAATATTAGAGGTAAATTTTATGTGTTTTTCCAAAGTCCAAACCATGTTTTTCAGAAAACGAAATATTCTTACGATTGCTCAAATTTCAACTTTTATTTAAAAATATATATATATTTATTTATTTTTCAAAAATTTGATCATTTTATCAAAAAAAAATTGTGTCTTGTGTTAATTCATGTTTATGAGAGAGAGAGAGAGAGAGATATGTACCCATCAGCATCAACATCACAATCAGACAAGAAGAGAGAGCAATCGGTGCCTGTAAAGCAAGTATTACACTCACAAACTGGTTGATTCTGTCCATCAACAGGCACTCCATCCAAGTAAGCTCTTCCATGTCCAGAGCATGAAATTGCTGCCACTGCCTCTGCTTCTTTTGCAGCTCTGCTGCTCCAACTCTGAATCCACTCACTACCCACATACAGATTTGTGATGAACAACAGGTTCAGGATCATAGAACAGACCAGAGACAACACATACTTCTTGTTGTTGGAGCTTTGGATCTTGGCCATGTTAGAGAGAGAAAGAGAGAGGCTAGCAGCAGCTCCCCTATCAATTGGGAGAGAGCTCTCAGATCTAGCCCTGATTTAATTTGTTAAAAAGAATCAGAATTAATAAATTGATTGTTTTTGTCAAATAATCCATTTTAGAGACTTAAATGTCCCCCGTTATTTTTCAAAATCACTTCTCTCTCCTTGTCTCTCTCATTATTTATGCAGAATCTTTTTTTTATTTCTCTCTCTCTCCTCTCTCTCTCTCTCACGAGTTCTTCTTCTTCTCCTCCTTCTTCTTCTTCTTCTCCTCTCTCCTCCATGTTCTTCTCTCCTTCATCTTCTTCTTCTTCTTCTCTCTCCACATTTTTTTTTAAACAAAAATTTTCAGATTTTTTTTTTTTTAAAGAAAATTTTCGATGGGTTTCCGATAGCTTTTTCGTGCAATAATTTTTCTGATTTGACCGCGATCTGGTTCAAATTGAGCGACCCAAACCCAGATTTTTAAAAAAAAAATCAGTTTTTATTTTTTTTCGAAAATTTCCATATTTTTTTTTTATAAAAATCAGTTTTTTTTTTTGAAAAATTTTCAGATTTTTAAAAGGTTTGGATTTGAGTATTGTTTGTTTAAAAAAAATTTATGATTTTGTTTTGTTTAAAAAAAAAATCAGATTTTTTAAAAAAATTTCATTTTTTTTTTTTGGAAAAAATTTCAGATTTTAAATTTTTACCATATTTTTTTTATAAAAATCAGTTTTATTTTTTTGAAAAATTTCCAAATTTTTAAAATGTTTGGATTTGAGAATTTTTTGTTTAAAAAAAAAAAATTCTGATTTTGTTTTGTTTAAAAAAAAAAATCAGATTTTTTTAAAAAATTTCAGTTTTTTTTTTTTTTTTTTGAAAAAATTCCAAATTTTAAATTTTGAATTAGGGGTTGAGTTTTAGTTGTTGATTTTAAGGGTGGTTGTGGTTGTATTTAAGTTTGTGTATTGTTTGTTTACAAAATTTCTAGATTTTGTTTTGTTTAAAAAATTTTTTCCAGATTTTTTAATCCAAATTTTCGTGTTGAAGTTGAAATTGAAGAGTCCATTAGCCAAGTTGTAGATTTTACAAGGGTGTTAATGATGTGTTTAATTGGTTGTGACTGGTGTGTTTAATTGTATGTTTAAATAGTTATGACTGGTGTGTTTAATTGTGTGTTACTGGTGCATTTAATTGGGTTGAATTAAACACATCAACACAACTCAATTAAACACACCGGGGTAAATCAATTAAACACACTGGTGTGTAAATCAATTAAACACACCGGTGAGTAAACCAATTAAACACACCGGTTGCAACTCAATTAAACACATTAGGGCAAATCAATTAAACACATTAGGGCAAATCAATTAAACACACTGGAGAACCCAATTAAACACACCGGTGTGTAAACCAATTAAACACACTAGTTGTAAATCAATTAAACACACCAGACTAATTAAACACACCACATCAACTCAATTAAACATACTAGAGCAAGACCAAATTAAACACACCAAGAAACATAATTAATCACATCCGAGAAGAAGAAGATGGAGGTCTGGGAAGAAGAAAAAGAAAAAGAAAAAAATTAGAGAAAAAGAAGCTTTTTTTTTAGACAAAACGAATTAAACACATTAGGCAAAAAAGAATTAAATACACCAGACAAAATGAATTAAACACATAAGACATTTTTCCGTATTTCGTTTTTTTTTTTTTTTCAAAATTTATAAGTGTGGTGATTGTTTTTATGAATGGTGGGAGTTGTTGTTGTTGTTGTTGTTGTTTTTTTTTTTGTTTTTTTTTTTTCCAGATTTTCTTATTGAAGTTGAAGTTGAAGTTGAAGTTGAAAATTTCAGATCATGTTTGAATTTTTTTTTTTCCAGATTTTATTCAATTAAACATACCAGGCCAAAACGACTAAACACACCAAGCAAAACGAACTAAAAACACCAGACAAAAACGACTAAACACACCAGACAAAAACGACTAAACACATCAGACAAAAAAGAATTAAACGTTAAACACACCAGACAAAAAAGACTAAACACACCAGGCAAAAAGTAATTAAGCACACCAGGCAAAAACAACTAAACACATCAAGCAAAAAGGACTAAACACACTAGGCAAAAAAGAATTAAACACACTAGACAAAATTTCTGAAGGAAGGGCATTTTTGTCTGAATAGTGGATTTTTTGACAAAAACAATCAAAATACTAATTCCGGTTAAAAACAATAAACCTTCTTAATTTTTGACTAGTTTCCATTTTCACCCTTATTTATTACCACATCATAAAGGTTAGGTGGACTTTTCATGCAATTGCATATTACAATTCATTATTCAAACTTGAAAGTGATTTTATTAGGATTGCCAAAGTACCCTTTTAAAATTATGAAATTTGTTATAAATTATTGGATTAAACACCACTTGAGTGGCTCTTGCCACCTCCTTTATTTTTCATCTAATATATTTTTTACTTATTGCTTAAGTTAATGATACAACTGATGATGTAATGACACTAGTGGATAGTGGAAAATGTAATTATCATTCACGTCACTCCTCTTACCTCTATATAAATGTTTCATATCTATCGTAAGTCTTTTTAGTTACTGAAATATCAAATACAAAGAATATATGTTATTTCTCTCATCTCTCTTTATCTGATCTCTCACATCTTTCTTCTCTGATGTCTCTCATGTTTCTTATTTATTATTTATTTCATTTATTGTTTTTCATTATTTTACAACATGTTATCAGCACGATCGTATGTAAATAAAAAGTATCTCCAAGTGAATGATTTACTTATGGCTCCATATTTGTGTATGTAAGTAAAAGAGATCCCCTGATTGGTGATTTACTTACATCTTAATATTGTGGATCTATTTATAATTCCATCAATGGATCCTCCATACATAGTTCTAGATTTATTTAAACCGTTTGAATATTCGGCATTTGTTTTTATACAATATATGAGACTGGCTTATGCTGTGTCTCCAGATAAACTGTTTAAATATTCAATATTTATTCTTATGCAATATATGAGACTGACTTATGCTGTGTCTCGAGACTGGCTTATGCTGTGTCTCAGGATTGACTTATGTTGTGTCTCCAAATAAACTGTTTAAATATTCAGTATTTATTTTTATGCAATATATGAGACTGACTTATGCTGTGTCTCAGGACTGGTTTATGCTGTGTCTCTAGATAAACTGTTTAAATATTTAGTATTTATTTTTATGCAATATATGAGATTGGTTAAATCGACTAACTAGAATTTAAAGTTTCTGGAATTATGATATTTAAGTTGGCACGGTTTTAAAAACCGATGAGAACCTGGAGTTCTGGATCTAGTGTTATATCCATGAATTCCATAATTTATTATTTGGAATCTGGGATTTCAAATCCATTCAGAATCTGAAGTTTTCTGATTTTTATATATGAACTTACAATTCATGACCGAACCGAGAGTTCGCAAAATTAATATGATTCATGTTTTTATTTTATCTCATATATATGAAGTGATATGTTTACATATCATTCATTTGAGAAAAATGATCTATACACTCAACAGGACATTGTAAGTATCATAAAAATAATTTAAGATCCTAACGTATAATGAAAACTAGAAATAATATTTTATCTATTTCATTCATGTTTGATGCTCATGAAAAGCAATATTCAAAGAATGATCTGCACATCCAACAAAATGTTGTAAGTATCACAAAAGGGATTTAAGATCTTAATGTATAATGAAACTGAGAATAATATTTTATCAATTTCATTCATGTTTGATGCTCATGAAGATCAATATTCAAAGAAGAATCAATACATCCAACAAGATGTTGTAAGTATCACAAAAATGATTCAAGATCCTAATATCATGTATAATGAAATTGGAAATATTTTACTAGAAAAGAGAAGAAAAAGGAGATGTGTGTGTGCAGAAATTGTGTGAAGAACATCATTACACAATCTTGATCAAACTTTGATATCTCCCTCGTCTAAGATCATATTGAGCTAAAATTTAGTCAGCATGTTCTACTATTGTAGTTCTTGAATCTGGCGGTGGGATTATCAATCAGAATTCCCTGTGGTGATTTCTACAGTTCAGAACAAGGCTGGGTAGAAAATAGGGGAGAAAATTCCAGTATTACATAGATTTCATCGAAGAGTGATATCTCTTTGATCTGTGGTCCGATTTGAAATTTTGTCAGAACATTCTTCACTCATGTTTCTACAATCTGATCGGTTAGATTGTTGATCATAATTTTCTGCAGAGAGATATACACCTCGAACAGAGCATCCAAGTTTGTACTATTCTCTCTCTTGTTTCACTTATTGATATTCTATATATATTTGTATTAATGGTGTTATGTATATATATATTTGTTGTAAAATTGAAAGCATAGACTCAGGCCATGATTGCTATATGGATGTGATAATTAAATATATCCATACAATGATGATAGTGTAACGAATCATACAATTCTGTGGAATTATTATCATTTCAGATGAGATATAAAATGACATTACACATAATGTCTATAAAATTTCTAAAAGGAAAAATATATGTATTGCCGAGAGTGCAACGACTCATAATTCTATGGAGTCATAAATATTTTATGAATTCGACTTTGCTGAGAGCAAATGTTATTAATATATTAGGTCCAACGGATCTGATAGAAATCTCTGGAAGAGCCATGATATTGTTATCAAACAATATTAAATTATGTATCAGGTCCAATGGATCTGATAGAAAGCTCTGGAAGAGCAACGATGTTGTTATCAAACAATGCTCAATTGTGTATCAATGATACTTTATATCATTCAAGCAGAACATAAAGAAATCTACTTAGATCAAAGACATGTAACTTTATTAATGTCATATTAAAACTATGAATAATAAAGAGTGGTGAATGCCTTTGCATGTTTCAGGCCAGAAACTCATTATAGAAAAGCTGTGTGATTTATCATCTAGATTATATCACTAATCAAAAATGGGTTATATGTGGATATATTTATCCACCAAATAAACCATCTTATTCTAAAGTTGGTTTTGAATCCCTATCATTCAAGGGGGTATATGTGGATATATTCATTTACCAAATGAATCATTCCATTATTTTATGGTACTGATTGATTCATCTACGTGGTGGTCACATGTTTGTGTATTATCAAACGTCTCTAGTTGAGATCAACGTTCAACATCCAGCTTTTTGCATGTACTCATAATCAGAATGGATTAGTGGAATTGCTTATCAAACGTCTCCAGGTAATTGCAAGAACTTTATTATTCCAATACAGTTACCAATGATCTATATGGGAGATTCTGTATTACATGTTGATGCATTCATCTATGATTCACTTCTTATCATCATTATTTACCTTTACAACTTGTAATTGGTCATTGACTTACTCACGTTTTTAAGATATTTGATTGTGTAGTATATATCCTTATTTCATTTCTAGCATGATCTAAGATAAGAATTCTATGTCATTATGAGATTAATATTGATTTTGATTAATCTTCCAATTAGATCATTTAAACTTCTAATAATTTATATTTCTACACACAATTTGCATATTATTATATTGATTAATTTCCAAAAGGAAAGTTTATCCAGAAAGAGTAAATGAAAGGTTACTCTTATATAAAATAGAGATACCGGTTCGGTTCTCTATATATAAATGTGTCTTATTTCAATCTTTGTATCACTCAAATGCGAAAGATAATTGATCATCAGATAATTATTAATTTGTTACTTGATATATTAAAGGTAACAAGATTTTATAAGTTGTCATCTCATAAACCTCAGCCGGGTGATTATTCTTAAAGAATAATCAAAGTAAATGACAACAACTAAATCATCTAATGCATATCATAAACTTTTGAACCTTTTTGAAAGATATTGTTATTGGGATCCCAAAAGTAAATAGAACTTGAATTATAAATAAATCCACTTTCTCTAAATCAACTCTATAAGAGTCTGATATATCTAAAGAGACACGAGTCTATAAAATGACTATATCTATTAAAATGGAAGAAATCTCAATAGAGATACAAGTATATACAAATTGAGCAAATTTTTATAAAGTCTATAAAGTGACTAAATCCATTGAAATTGAAGAAATCTCAACAGAGATACAAGTACATAGAAATTAAGTAAATTTCTATAAAGTCCGTGAAGTGATTAAATCCATTGAAATGGAAGAAATTTTAACAGAGATTCAAGTATATTGAAATTGAGAAAATTTCTATAAATCATATGAGAGAAATGTGGAATCATAAAGAAACAATCATTAATGATGTATTTTTATACACAATAGCGCTACTGAAATTATAAATGGTAATTATAATATTCATAATATCAATGATTGTATACAAAATGCATGATTGTCCTAAGTGAAAAGAAGCAATTCAAGAAGAATTGACTTCATATGCCAAACATAAAGTATTTAGACCAATAGTATTCTAGACACCTGGAGATGTCAAACTAGTTGGATACTAATGGGTTTTTATACTGAAAACTTAATGAGTAAAACGAGATCGTGAGATATGAGACACAACTCGTAGTACAAGGTT
Source organism: Acer negundo (assembly GCA_035582765.1). Classification (NCBI taxonomy): domain Eukaryota; kingdom Viridiplantae; phylum Streptophyta; class Magnoliopsida; order Sapindales; family Sapindaceae; genus Acer; species Acer negundo. The sequence goes on along the minus strand of CM069236.1, from coordinate 10,323,568 downwards.
TCTCATAGAAACTTAGTATTCAATAGTAACGAATACAATTACGTTTTGAATTTTTGATAAATTTGGCTGCCTTTACAAGGTTTGAAATACGTCATCTAGACATAGTAATCATTTATCTATATGATTTACGCAATGCAGATATTTATAATCCCGGAAGGATTTAAAATGCTAGAAGCATGTAAATCGAGATCTCATAATCTGTATTTGATGAGCACACAAAAATTCCTATATGGATTAAAAACAATCTGGACGGATATGGTATAACCATCCCAGTGAAGATCTGATAAAGTAAGGGTATAATAATTATATTATATACCCATGTATCTCCGTAAAGAAATGAGAATCCAGATTTACTATATTCACAATATATGTTGATGATATGAATTAAATTGGAGCTCTTGAAAATTCTTGAACTTTTGGTAAATGAGTTTTAAAATGAAAGATATGGGAAATGAAATATTATCTCGATTTGAAGGTCGAACATAGATCAAATGGAATATTTGTCCATCAATCAGAATATGTTAAAAAGATCCTGAAAAGATTCTTTATGGATATTACTCTATAAAGCAGGTTTTTGCTTATACTCCCTCTAATCATTTATGATGTTATTTTATTTCATGAAATAAAAATCTGTATACCCCAGTTTAGCAATCTAGAAGATTGCTTTAAAAAGAACTTTTATCAGAGGGAGCGTCCCATCAGGGGGAACATATCAAATAAAGTATAATAATTATATTTGAGCATCTGTGCGTTGAACTCTTTTTCCTTTCAATCAGGTTTTGTCCCATTGGGTTTTCCTGATAAAGGTTTTGATGAGGCAATTCTCTAATCACACCTAAAAATCTTTTGATCCATAAAGATCATCATAAATATTACATTAATCTAGTTGATCATCGTATATATGTTGTCTTGATCAAGAAGATCATTGTAAATATTACTTTGATCTTGCTAATCATCATATATATGTTACATTGATCCAGAAAATCATTATAAATATTACTTTGATCCGACAGATCAATGGATATCCTTGCTATGGTTTTATCCCATTGGGTTTTTTTTTTTTCCTAGCAAAGTATAAATGTGAACACAGTTTTTGAAGAAAACATTAATTCTGGACATATGTACATTGTACTCTTTTTCCCTTCGATCATGTTTTGTCCCACTGGGTTTTCCTGATAAGGTTTTTAATGAGACGGATTAAACAACACTTGAGTGGCACTTGCCACCTCATTTATTTTTCATCTGATATACTTTTTACATAGTGCTTAAGTTCATGATGCAACTAGGGGTGGACGTTTAATGGATCGGTTCACTTTTTGAATGAACCGATAAAAAATCGATAATATTCAGTTTTTGAAAAAGTGAACCAATCCGATAAAATTTAAAACTGTGAACCGATCAAAAACCGATTGAACCGGTTCGGTTCGGTTTTTTTGGTTATCGGTTGAGTTATATATCGAGTTGAGTTGGTTTGTAATGTTTTTGGCATGAACTTTAACAGTGAACAACCGTTCCATTGATGAAAACATGACTAAATATACAGTACTATGAGTTTTTAGGGTTGAAACTATTAAGAATTAAAGGGTATGCATTAGTAACTAATTTGTTATTGACACTACCATCAATTCTATTTGTTGCCACGATAGATCATACCATCAGATCTTGACACTACCATCTGATTTAAATTCTTGTTTACAAAATCAAATGGTAGATTAGCTTAGGTTACATACATTACAAAATGTATATTAAAAAATATTGATAATGAAATTACTATGCAACAATATTTATGAAATATAAATTACTCTTTTTGTTTTTAACATGATTAGTTTTAGACAAAGTAGACAAAATTTAGGGATTTTTGAATATATACATCGGTTCTCGGTTCGGTTCATCGGTTTGAACCCTAGAACCGAAAATGTTGATTTTTTTAAAAATAAACCGAACCGAATCGGTTAATAGTAAAAAACCGGAAAAAAATCGATTGGACTGATTCGGTTCACCTGTTCAATTCGGTTTAATGGTTTTTTGTCCACTCCTAGATGCAACTGATGATGTAATGACACTAATGGATAGTGGACAATGTAATCATCATTCACGTCACTCCTCCTCTTGCCTATATATATGTTTCATATCTATTGGAAGTCTTTTTAGTTACTGAAATATCAAATACAAAGAATATATGTTCTTACTCTCATCTCTCTTTATCTGATCTCTCGCATCTCTCTTCTTTGATGTCTCTCATGTTTCTTGTTTATTATTTATTTAATATATTATTTTTTATTATTTTACAACACAATTACAATCATAAGATTGATATTGACTAGGTTTAGTTTGATTCCCTTGTCATAAGATTTTTTTTTTGAAGTACAATTACAATCGGGACCTAGTGAGATTAGAATCTACAAACACATTCTTGAATACTACTTCTACTATTGGGGAGAGGTTACAATTATATTACAACTCTCATAACTGGAGAGAGGGAAGCTAAATTGTTTGCCTTTACCTTTTCTGTATGTAAAAATAATTTGTTAAATTTTTTTAAGAAAAATAAAAAAAACTTTTTTTTTTCCCCTCCTATTCTATTCAGATTAAGGTTCATGTCACTATACAAAATCTAGTCGATTATAAAATCAGCTATGAGTCATTGAGCTCTAATTTTAAGAGTTTACAAAAATAATAACATTGAAAGAAAAAAAAAAATTTAACCCCTCATAATACAATTTTGTATTGTAATGAATTTTTAGATTATATAAAAATGATACCAATGAATTTACCATATTTTAATACACATTAACGTATAAGACAAGATAAAATGAATTTTTTTTAAGGAAAAAAATAAACTTCATAAAAGCAAACACAGGACCATTACAAATTGAAATTGGAGTCAATCAGACAATAGATTTCCAATGCAAGAAGGAAAATCCTGTAACTAAATCAAATGTTGATCCTTTAAAAGAGCCAGCTTAGCAAGGCTGTGGGAAACCCTGTTAGCTAATCTATGAACATAAGAAAAATTAATCTACAGATTATTAGTCTTCATGCAATCCCAAATCTCTTCCAAAATAAAACCAATTTCACTAATATGGCTAACCGCTAGCACCCCCATAAACTCACCAACTTCACCACATTAGCAGCATCAGTCTCCAAACAAATTGGTAGGATGCACGATGAATCCCAAACAGCACTGCTTGAGCTTCAGCAATTTCTGGAGAGAAAATTGCATCTAGGCATTTAATACCGGAGAGAACAACTGAAGTAATGAACCTTCATGGTTGCAAATCCCACCTGCTTACGGGACAAGTTCAGAGCCGCATCGGTGTTTATTTTGTAAACACCCTTGATAGGTGGGATCCGAGTCCGACAAACAAAACGATGATAATGCAACAAGTGGTATAAATATAAACTGTAATTAGTGTTGTATGGGATTACATCACTAATTAATACATGGTTGGGATAGGAAATGTTTATTTACATGGGATTTGATTGGATTGGATTGGATTGGATTGGATGAGATATGATTTAACTAAATTAGTGCTGCATGAGATTAGAATAAAATAATCTTATCTCTTGTTAGGTGTGGTATGAAATTTGATAGAAAATAATTTTATCATATATTTGATACAATATGAAATTGATTAATATAAAATAAAATAAACTTCATTTTAAATAAATAAATTATTTAATTTTTAAAAAATATTTCAAATTAATATTAAAGAAAATACCATTTTTTAATTAATATTTTAAAACATTATAATAATATGTATTAAATAAATATAAAATTTTATAATTAAAAAAAAGAAGAGAGGAAGATTTTTTTTTTTTTAAACAAGGGACTAAATAGCCCCATCTTATCGGGATTAAATGGTTGCATATAATTGAACAGGTTAAAATAATTATTTGAATTAAATTTTGAAAAAAAATATTTAAATTGTTTATTTAAAAATAATTTAAATATTTAAAACCAATTTTAAACAAAATAATAGTTATTTTTATTTGTTAATATTGAAGTTTGTTATTTTTAAAATGTTTAAAATAAAATATTTTATTAATTATTAAAAAATATTTATCTTTTATTTACATAGAAAATAAAATAAATTGAAAAGAAAAAAAAAGGTATATAGTGGTGAGACTAATTATTCCCACCAATGTGGGATAAGTGGTTTGCATGAGATTGAAAAAATCACATCTCATATAATCAAAAAATATAGTAATGAGACTATTTTTAATCTTATCACATCACATCTCATGTAACAAACATGACCTAATCTATAAGATGCATTAGAAAAGCTCTTTAAAAAAAAAAAAAAATGCATTAGAAAAGAATATGAAAAAGGTCTTCGTAATGTAGGGAAATTGCACAACCCTCCCATGATTTTAGACTTAATTGTATATGGATGAATTTTTGTCCAAAATTGCACAAACTTCTATGCTTTTAGTTGTGATCTGTTAACTTTTATAACTAAGGGCTAAAATCATCCTTTCCATATATCAAATAAGACAAATAATATTATTTATTATGGTAAATAATAATTCAATAAAAAATGGATTATAGAGATCAGATTTCCTTCATCAATCTAATCTCTACAATTAAAAAATATGGACGAAGGAGATAAAGTAGTCGGTATTTTAGTTAGTTTGGACCAAAAGGTTAGTCAATCTGTATGTTTGATAGAAGTCAATTGACTCGAGGGAGTGAAACTACCTAAAATGTGTCTAAACAACATATACGAGAGGGAATGAGTTCTTAATCGATTTAGTTACTAATTTTTCGATTAGTCAAGATTAAAATAACAATAACCAATAATAACAATAAAATCAAGTAAATAATGCGAAAAGTAAAAGACATTTGATTTTTACGTGGGAAACCTTCCTGGGAAAAACTCACAGGACTAGCCACTTAGTCACAGAAATCCAATATATGATAGTTTAATTACATCTGAAGTTAACAACCTAGTTACGCTTCTCAAGGATCGTAACTTAAACATATCTACATGTATGCCTTTTATAGTGATTCTTGACACTTGCTTGTGCAACTACCACATGTAACCACAGGACTTGGACTCTTAGAAGAGAATTAATATCTAAGTGAACAAGTATAAATGCTCAATGCAAGTATGTGCTGGACAAACATACAAAATACTTAACTAGATGTAGAGAATGTAAATCTAACAACCTATATAGTTATTAACTAACCCCAATCTTCACAAGATATACAATAAATATGAAGTCTTTGCAATAAACATGCAATAAAGATAAAGTCTTGGACAAGTAGAACAATAAATGAGATGAGATTTTTGTTCTTACCTACCAAGTAAACATATGATGAAAAACCATGCTTGATGAAATTTTTAAATGCACATGGATTTGGGGATTTAGTGTTAAAGAAGCTTTCTTGGAGCTTAACACTAGAAAACTTCACTCTCACTCTTAAGATTGGATTTTTGAAGTTCTGAAAACGGTTTGATGAAGTTAAGGATGTATTTATAATGCCCTAAATGAAACTTTGTCGTTTTGGCCCTGACGTTTAAAGTGCGAGCTCCAATGCGACTTTGTCTCGCATTTATGAAGTTATAGAAGTTGTTAGAGTTCATTGCGAGATGCAAAGAGCGACTTCATTTCGCACAATAAGACCTCGTAGAAGTTACTGGAGATCATTGTGAGTTCAAAGTGTGACTTCATTTCGCACAATAAGATCTCGTATAAGTTGCTGGAGATCATTGTGAGAACCAAAATGCGACTTCATCTCGCACATCCAAAGTCACAAAAGTTACTGGAGGTCAATAAAAGTTGCAAAGTGTGACTTTATCTCTCATTTCACAAACTCGCACAAATCCCTTTGAAGGATTTGCAATATTCAATGCACACAACATTAAAGAGAAGAGAAATGACCTTCTCAAGTGGTCAAGAATACACACTAACTAATATGAATGATGTGCAAGTTTGAAAGTGATGATATGCACAATAACAATGAAACACAAATGAATGAGATGTATATGTGTTGTTAGGTTTTTGGTTTGTCTTGGCATGTATTCCATATCAAAGCGGTGTTTTTTTTTTTTCTTATATCGTTTAGTGGTCTTAGAATTGATGATTCAAAGCTTCAAAGAAATACTTGGCCACAACACATGCAAGATGGAGTCTTCAAAGAGAAATGTGCTAAGTTGCACAATAAAGGTATTTTAGACCTCATTCCTCTTACAAGGCTTAGGCACACACACACATGACATTCATATGTGTCCTTGCATGATTTTATATCATTGGTATAACACTTTCACACACTTGAAAATATGTGCTCATGCATTAGATTTAAATTGATAGTTATTGGAAAAATGCATGTTCTAGGACTATGTCTAGAAAACGGCATATGTGTATGACTTGGTGTCTATTTGTTTTCGTTTTAATGATTTTGGACTTGAACATGATCTCTTATGTTTTCTTTTTAAGTCCCGGTCATTTCGGTTACTCATTCATTAGGTTTCGAGTCCAAACGATGTAGCTACGCTACTTTACATTCTCATTCGTTGAGTTGTCTTCGTCGTCGTTTTTCGAGATGAATTTGTAACCTTTTTGCAAAGTTTTGTAGTCTTCGTTGTGCGTGAGGGAGTCACGATTTGTAATCCAAAGACAGATTCAGAATCGGATTTCGGAGGCTCGAATATGATCGAAGAACGAGAGCGGAGTGCGAGAGGACCAAGCAAGGCCAACGACCAAGCTTGGTGGCCACGTGTGCCATACGGCCAACATGGCCCTCTGCCCACGTGTGACACACGCGGTCCACACGTGGTGCTGACATGGCAGATGCTGGTTGGCTACCTTCCTTCCTTCCCTCTCTCTCTCTCTCTCTCTCTCTCTCTCTCTCTCTCTTTTCCTTTTTAAATATTTCCAATTCCCTCCCATTTCATTCAAGAAGAAAAAAGTTGAATCTTGTCTAGAATATTCTCTCCAATTTTTCTCATCTTCCAAATACCATAACTTTCTCATACGAACTCAGAATTGAGTGATTCAAGTTGGAGATTGTTCATAATCGAGTCCTCTACCTTTTCCAAGTGATTTGGTAGCTGTTTGATGAACTTTTCTAGTGGTTGCACACAGAAAACTGAACCAGCTCGAGAATCCAAAGTAGTGTTCATATCTTTAGGATTTCTTCTTTTATAACCTTCAATTACTTTGGGGTTTCTTCTTCTATATATACTTGTATGTTTGGTGAATGCTATTGAGAAAGATAGCTTCACAATCAATCCTAATCAAAAGTCTATATAGAGACATATGTGAACTAGTTTATTAGATTCTAGGTTTTTCACATGATTGAAGAGTTGTATTGTGATTAGATTGATATCTAGGATTATTTGTGACTTGATTGGATCATTTTATCATCAATAATCCTTGAAATGTGTTTTGATCCTTGATTGATGTAATATAGGATTAAGACTCTTGTATGTGTTATTAGAGACATCTAGGATTCAATTGATTCATCAATATATCCATGCTCTAAATCTTTGGCTGGAATATTCATTGAGTGATTCTAACATTTTTGTGTATGTTTATGATATCTTGAATATGTGCTTCATGTATATGTGTTATTCAAGTGTTATTTGTATGAATAGAACTATGAGCTTTTGTGTTAGATGCTTTTCACATGCTCTAGGTTTAATTCATGATTTTGCATCTAGATTACTTTACTTGTGTTCTCACATGTTTAGGTCTAGTTGTTCCATGGAATGTATTGATCACATGTTCTATGTTGTATTGCTTGTTTGCATTATTTGCATTCACATGATTATACTAGGGAGTCCTTGTGAAAGACATGAAATCTTGGTTAGGACGGGAGTCCAGATAGCCAAGCAAGAAGTCTTGTTTAGAGTTGGGATGACTTGGATAGGCAAGCAAGAAGTCATGGTTAGGATCGGGAAGGTCTAGATAGCTATGCAAGGGAGGCTCTCTAGAGGCATGGGTGCCTTGGATAGAGAGTTGGCTATATTATTGGTAGGTCTAGGTGTATGGATAGACATAGACTCCAATAGAGCGGGGTACATAGGATGTGTATGCACTCTTGATGAATTTCTAATCTTCCATTGATGTTGGTTTAGTATATTGTCCAATATATGGTGGTTTCGCATCATTGAGGGATTTCACACTTTCCAATAGGGTTGGGTAGACATAGACTCTACATGAGTTGGTGATCTAGGATTGGTCTTGTGGATGTTTCCTCCTTAGAGGTTTTACCACGTTAAAATATCTCATGTGTTAATTCTTCCTATCTCTCTTTATTACTTGTATATATATGTTTGCTCTTAATCTTGTAGTACATTCATCACTTGTAAAGTTTTGGAATCAAGATTTGTTATGTGTGATTTGTAAAGCAATACATATTTGATAATTCTTATATTCTTTATTCTTTTATATATTGTTACTTTGATGTATAGTTATATTTGTTAACACTTGTAATTCATTGAACAATATCATAATACAAGTATTCTTTGTTGTTGAGATTTTTGTGTTTTATACCTCATGCAACTCCTTATATATGTAGACTTTGCCTAAATGATCACATGATTATATTATCTATGTTTGGATGGTTTTGGATTATGTGTTGTATGTAAAACTACCTTGATGGACAAATGAATGTTTGTTTCAAGGGATTGAAAAAGGTGTAAAAACCTATTCACCCCCTTCTAGGTATGCTTTAAGCAATTTAACTATGTTTGTATTATTTTCATGGTAGCATCTAATCTCTTCAAGAGAACAAGTCATGTGATATACCTTTAAAGCTCTTGTTCTTGAAACTTTGGGGATGTTGGGAAGAGTGTTGATCACAATCACGAGAATGAGCATACGAACACCTAATCTACCATTACAACATCAACACAATGTGGTTTGTCATAAAAATAAGTCAATCAATAAAAATAGTGGAACTTATAGGGAGGTTTATACAATTTTGAGCAAACAGTTCATCCAGTTACAATTAGACATAAACTTGAGGGAGGTTTGTGCAATTTACCAGATGAATAATGATGTCCATTAAAAAAAAATCATGAATGCAAATTAGGGAGGAAATAAAAACTAGTCCCTTTTAATCATTGGAGCTTCGTTTTTAACCACATCTGAAAATGTGATTTTTTGTAACCATAACCAACAGTATATTACATAAATTTATTGAACATCGTTTGGATGAGTTTCGAAGAGTTAGAAGTGAATTCCAAAACAAGCTAGCTTTATAGAGAGAATGAACAGCTGTTAACGGTTGTGGCAGAGGCCACCGTTGGTTGCGGTGAGGATAGAGGTTATCGCTGTAATCAACAATGTCTAAATGCAAAGCATAGACACTTAGCTAGAGGGAAAAATGGTCATAAATGATAACTATCAATGAAAACTAAACTCAACCAACATTCAATGTCTCAAACATGTTAGAAACAACATTATGCAAGGATGTAATCAATGACAATTCATGCAAGATCAATTATGACACAATTAAATAAATATCAAAGAGATAAGGAAAGAGAAACTTGACACATGATATTTTTTACGTGGTAAACCTCTGAAGAGGAAACATCTATAGGTTGAATCCACAACCACCGACAGAATATTTTTCACTAGTTAAATAAGAGTACACCCTCAAAAGTGACCAACTCTCATGTATCATTATTTAATGGATATCCCTCCTATCTATTCCGACTATAGAGAAACTTGCCTATTCTCTAACCAAGACACATTGCATGCCTCTAGAGAGTATCCTTGCTTGAACTTACTAGAGATCTCACACCTCTTGCCAAGACTTCCCTTGCTCGAACTTATTAAGAGCCTCAAACTCTACGCTAAGACTTCTCTTGCTCTATGTTGAAGAATCACTCAATAACAAAAGACTTTTCTTGCTCGGACTTACTGGAGCCTCACACCCCTTGCCAAGACTTCCCTTGCTCGGACTTACAAAGAGCCTCACACTCTTAGCCAATAAGTCCCTTGCTTGGATTTACCTAGAGCCTCACACTCCTTACCAAGACTTCGACCTTTTACAAAGCAAGTGATCTATGTGATGCAAATGATGCAAGCACAATCAACATAGGACATATGATCAATATGAACTATGGAAACTATAATTAGACAATGAGCACACAATGTATGATATTCTAGTTTTGCAATCCAAATGATCCAATCACACAAGATGATGCATGAACATATGAAATGTATGGATTAAGTACAAATAATGTAGAACTAGACTTAGTCAATAAAGCTCACAACAAAAAAAGTTTAGGTCATTAATACATGAAAATCAAAATCTATAGTGTGCCTAAACACCAACCACACTTTAATCCTAGATTTGATTCATGCAATTAAAGCTTGATAATATACATGTTCATGAAGCACATACACAAGCATTTAGTACGAATATGAAAATCCTTGAGAAGTAAGATTAAATCTTCGAACTTCTTCTAGAAATCAATTTGAGCATGTATTCAAATATCAATTAAGTGAATCCAATCAAAGCACTAAAAACATACACAAACATGTGCTATTTTCGAATATGATCAATCAATGAAACATAGCACAACTAGGAATTATTTATCATTATAATATCAATAATCAATGCACAAATATTCCTAGATATAAAGCTAATCACAATACAACTCACAAGCATGTGAAAACATAGGTTTAGAAAAACCTAACTCACATCCAAGAATCTAATCATGATCAAATTTGCTTTAACCTATCCTTCTCAATAGCATTCATCATAGTAACACATACATATAGAAGAATAAAACCAAAGGTAATTAAAGATCATAAAAGATGAAATCACAAAGTTTAGTTCAATACCTAAGAATCCCGTACAGTTTCTATTTTGAGTGAAGAACCACCACAAAACTCAATCAAACAACTGAAAACTCTTTTGTGGAAGATAGGGGACTTGACTATGAAGATTCTCCTACTTGAATCACTCAATTTTGAGGTTGAATGAGAAAGATATGGTGTTTGGAAGATGAGAAAATTGGAGAGAAAATTTCAACTAAATATTTCAAAATTTCTTCTTAAAATGAACAAGTGAAAGAAAGAGAGAGAGAGAGAGAGAGAGAGAGAGAGAGAGAGAGAGAGAGAGAGAGAGAGAAAGAGAGATAGATAGAAAGAGTATTTAAAAGAGAATGGGATGGAAAACTAAAAAGAGTGGAAAGAGAATTTAAAAGAGAATGGGATGGAAAACTAAAAAGATTGGGACCCATCTTGGGAGGGCCTTCTTGGCTGTCCCTATGGAGGTGTGTGGCCACCACGGGAAGTCTTTCAAGGTTAGTCTTCAACCTTTCATTCTTCTCCTCTCGTTCTTCATCCGCCTTTTGGCTTTCGAATTCGAGAATTCGAAATTCGAATCCATTTTCGAATTACAAACCATAACTCACTAAAACATGAGGAAGACTATGAAACTTTGACAATTGGATATGAACTCGACTCGATATACAATGACGAAGACAACACATTGTAAAGGAACGTAAAGTTTCGTAACTTCCTAGTTTAAATTCAAAATCTAATAAGTGAGTAACTGAAACGACCGGAACTTAACAAGGAATCATTTAAGAACATATTGAAGTCCAAATCACTAACACACAAACAAATAAACACATGGCCACACAAGTATGAAATTTCCTAGAGATAGTCCTAGTACATGCATTTCTACAATGTATGTCAATATGAGATCAATGCATGCGCATACTAAAACATGTGTGAATGTGTTATACTAATTTGGTGTTATGATGCAGGGACACTTATGAATGAATTGTGTATGTGTGCGCCTAAGCCTTGTAAGAGGAAAGATGTCTTATTACATTTGTAGTTAATAACGCTTTCCTCACACGAAAGCATCACTTTGGTTGAATCGTTGTCAATCTTTTTTTGAAGCTTGATAAATCACACAACTAGGACAACTAAACAATACAAAGCAAATAACATTTTGATATAGAATAATGCCAACATGACTCAAAATCCTAACAACTTGGATGAAAGTCACTTCTAAAGTCACTTTATTCTCGAGACAGGGGGTCAAAAAGTGATTTCCAAAGTGAATTGGATGGAAGTCACTTTAGAAGTCACTTTTGTCTCGGGTAATACAAAACGAGATAGCACAATAACTCCAGATTTGAGTGACCTGAAACAGACCAAACGACATCGAAACATTTCGTATGATATATCGTTGGAAAGGTATGGATGTTTACTTTCTATTACAAAATAGGTTTTGATATCTGTAGAAACAGTTATGGTAATTTGAATGGCCAAATGTCAAATTTGAGCAATAACAATATTGCCAAAACTCATGGTATATGACCATGTGACATAAAACCAATCCAGGAGAGGAAAATTGACCTCTCTAGTGGTCACATATCGCGCTAAGACATGCACACCATCGTGCAAGTGCGGACATTTTCGTACATACTTTAGGAAACAAATTGTTTAACACACAACCACACTTAAATCTAACAATGAGGTGCAAGTGTGAGATATGTAATGGATGCACACATATAAACAATGAACACAAATGCAAGATGAATAAAACATGCATGAGTAGTGTGTGTGTGTGTGTGCAACTAATTTCTTTAAAGAGGCAAGTCAAGTGATTTACCTTTTGCTCTTGCTCTTAAAGTTATGGAGATGCTTGGAAGCTTGCCATCGAAGACATAAGCTATCCATTACAAAATCATCCCCAAATGTGGTTTGTCAACGAAATAAGCCAATCAAAATATGAGAAACTTACAGATAGGAAGTTGGCTGTGACATTGGTAGGCCCGGGATATTGATTAGACATAGAGTTCAATAGAGAGTGTGACATGGGATGTGTTTTCACCCTTGAGGAATTTCTAATATATCAATGGTGTTGAGTAGACATAGACTCTAATAGAGAGTGTTTTCATACTTTTGAGGAATTTCTAATCTACCAATAGGATTGGGTAGACATATAGTCTAATTGGGAGTTGATCATGAGTTGGTCACTTTTGAGAAATTTCTAATCTATCATGTTATTAATATAGTATCCAATGGCTGTAGTTTTAACCCGTGGATGTTTCCTCTGCGGAGGTTTTACCACGTGAAAAAATCTCTTGTGTTAATTCTTCCTATCTTTACCTTTTATATTTGTATATGTGTATTGTTTAATCTTGTTTCATAATCTTCAATTCAAGATGTATTTGTAAACAAGATTATGTAAAGTGTGGGATGTAAGCACATCATTTGATCAAAGTTGTAAATATCATTATTTTGTATATTGACTTATTTGTATATAATCATATTTTGATTAGTACTTGTACATATTGGACATAATTGTGAATACAAGTAATCTTTGTTTTAGTTTTAATATAATTTCTTCACTAACAAGTTGTAGAGTTCTACTTAGTGTACTTACATTGTAATATTCAAAGTACAACTTGTGGAATTTGCTTTTTATTGAATATACTTGTATTTGAGATACATTGTTTCTTGGTATATGTTATGTAGACTAAGGGTGGTGAATTGAGCATACATATGTTAATTGTTTTCTCATAACAATCATGTTTAAGGTTAATTTGTATGCTCACCAAGGTTTTGAAAAAAGTCTCGAAAGGGTTTTTAAAATTAGAGTGTCAACCTATTGACCCCCTCTCTAGGTTGTTTAGTATAACCTTGTAGGTATTTCAATTGGTATCAAAGTGATTCACTTAAAGTAATTAGTGTGATTCGGGATCTACAAGGTTATTTACTAACTATGGATAACAACATTTAGTCTAAAATTGTTTGTAATGGTTTTCCTCCTTTGTGATTGAGAAAAATTGTTTTGTTGAAAATGCTCAAGAAAGACTTTATTAAGTCTAGTGATGGGCAAGCTTGGTTGGTTGTCAAGAAAGGTTTCACTTCTTCGAGTTTTACATTTGATGGAATAGTTTCTCCTAAACCAAAATGTTCATGGAGTATGAATGAACTTTATTTTGAGAAGTTGAAAGTTTTAGACCTTTTTGCCATTCATAGTGGTGTTAGTTTTAAACACTGTTCTCTTAATGAAGATTCTAATATGGCTAAAGAGGCATGAAATAGATTCCAAGCTATTTGTGAAAAAGGTTTTTCTTGTTTTATATTTCATTTTTCTACTAACAATTTTGTTGATAAGCTTGAAAAGAATGTTAGTGACAAAAGCAAAGAAGAAGAAGTTTTCCCGGAGGATGATCGATCTAGACATGATCACTTGAATTTGCAACTCAATGAAGATGATTGCAAATCAAAGACCTCCAACTTCAACTTGATGGAAAGAGTTCAAACTCTCAAGAAGGAAAGAGATAAAACTTTGAAGGAAGTTGAAGTGATCAAATGTCTAGAAAAAAAGATGGTTAAAGATGCTCTTGTGTTAGATAGTTTAATGAGTGATTTTGCTAATAATTTGTTTTTTTTTTTTTTGAAGGAAACAATCAAAGGCAAGGAAGAGTAGTTGACAATCATGAAGGGCATAGAGTTTTGTAATCTTCATGGAGATTCAAGTGACTAAGGCTTTGTAGATGAGCAAGTGGAGTCTCCTACAACTAAAGGCAAGTTACTAAGGAATAAAAGGATTTCAAAGGCCAAGTCTTCCAAGGTCAAGTGCAAAATCAAGGAGAGTAAAGAGTCTTCACCTTCAGTACACTCTCACCTAAATAGTAACATCTCAAAATTTATTCCGGTTTGCCATTTTTGCAATATTGCCATATTATATTAGACAATGCAAACTAGGGAATGAGTTGCATGCTAGTGAGATGAGAAAATCTTCTATGAATGTTTCTTGCATGATAACACTTTGAATTTTATGCTTGATAATGATAATCATGTGAAGAGAATTGTCAAGAAGATTTGGGTGAAAATGAGTGTTTCACATGATCGTATATAGTCTTGATAATATCTTTATTGATGGCAATAATGACGTGTTTACCATGAGAAATATCTTTATAAAGAAGATAGTTGATGATTTATCTTCTCGATATAATATTGCTATGCGAAATGATCATGATTGTTTATATGTTTGTGCACCCAAGACCAAATGGGTCAAGGGTGAGTGCTCTTACCATTAATGTAAGTTACACATGTAAGTTAATTTTAAGATTAATGTCTAGTTTTGAGTAACTTAGCTAGCTAGCTTTGTTTCTCTATGACTTTGACATGAACTTGGCTATCTTACAAATATCACTATGATAGTCAACATTCGTTGATTAACTTTAAGAGAAGTTGAATTCTTTAAATCTATATGGTGATGAATTGTGTTAAGACTTTTAGAGAAAGTCATTTTTATATGTGTTTGAGTTGAAGTGTTGAGTCTTTATTTTCTTGGGATGACACATCAATAACTTGTTGTCATGAGGACAAACAAGCCAAGAGAGCTTATAAAAAAAGCGTAGGCTTTGCATTTGATAAAAAAGCTTTCTAAGATATTTCTATATCTTAATGCTTTCTTTCTAGCTTTTCATCTTTCGACTCTATGTTTGCATTACATCATGTAGCATGTTATATTAAAGATCTAGTCTAGCATTCAAATGGTTCTCGTTAACATTTGCTCTCTAAAGATCTTTTAGTGAAGTGTTCACAATGATCTTATTCATGATGCTTGAAATGCTTGTTTGAATGATGAGTGTTATACTTTTGAAAAATATGAGCTTCATTTTTCTTTGAAAACTACTCTCTTGAGAAGTAATGATTTTAAGTAAGGCCTAGTTTGGCATTGCTTCTAGAGCTGCTTTTGGGATAAAAAGTGATTCTGGACATAGACTAGGGTGTTTGGTAAAGTTTTAGGGAAGCGCTTTTGGCCACTTTTAGATTCTCCAGAATCAGAAAATGAGAAACTGGTTTTTGTTGCTTTCAAAAAACTGTTTTTTGGGGAAGCAATATTGAAAACACGCTACTTTTCAACATTAATGAATTTTTTACAAACTTCCTATTTTATCCCTGGTCTTTCATGGGATTTACCAAAAAAAAAAACAAAACTCTATTCTCCTGTTCCTCACCTCTAGCAACCTATCGTCTCCTTCCATCCTATCGTCTCCTCTACTTCAATCCTTACGCGAAGGCTTCTATGGCCGCTTCTCGGTGAGTAACAATCCATTTTCTTTCTCTCTAAAATTTTCTTGTATGAAACTGTTTATTCTTGAAGGAAATGGCTAGTTAGGGTTTCGTGTGAAAACTGAAATTCCTAATATTCTGGAAAGCAATTAAAGTTATCTTTAAGCAATTAAACTGTTGCTGGTTGCTGGTTGCTGGTTCTTGTTCTTCCTTTGACGGGGACTTTATTCATTCGTTTATTGTTTCTTTTTTTCTGTGCTTTTACTAGTTGTTTTGTTGTTGCTGGTTTTTGCCTTTGCCCTGTTCTTGTTGTTCTTTGTGATGGTTTTGTGCCTGCTTGGCTCTGTTTTGCTTTGTTGTATTGGCTGTGTTTTTTGTCTATTTTATGTGTCTTTGGCTGGGCTGCTGATGCCTTGTTATTTGCGTTGTTTCTGTGCCCTTTGTGGCTTTTTATATATTGATATTCAAATATATATATATACATGCTATGTATATATCTGCTTCTTTGGTTCTTTATTGTTGGATTTTCTTTTATAAATGAATTAGGATTAAACTATTATTATTCTTACTAACACATTTTACTTAAATCAAATGATGTTAATCTAGAAATTGATTGGTTTGCCTTTTAGAAATTGATTGGCTTATTGATTGATATAAAGACATCAGTCTAGGACAATCTAGTTTGAGGTTGGGGGGTTGCACAAAAGCTGCATTATTAAAGTATCCACTGATCTGGACCACATTTCTGCCCCACTTTAAAAAATGTATATTATTCTATAGTACACAAGGAAATTGATTATAAATTTCGATGAAGCCTAAAATTATTCAAGAGTGTTATTGTAGTGATAAAGAGGTTTTTGGTGAGTGAATTTTGCTGATAATTGCTGAGATGTGTTCTTGTAGTTGATAAACATTAGGTTTATGGGAAAGAATCAAAAACTTCATGGTCTGATGATCTTGTAGCTATATTTTGTGAAATATGTGTTAAGGAAGTGGCAAAAGGAAATAGGACTGGCACTCATTTAAATAAGATAGGATGGGCAAATGTTATCAATGTTTTTAAGGAAATAACCTGAAAGGATTATGATAAAAGGCAACTGAAAAACAAGTGGGATTCACTTAAAACAGATTGGAAATTATTGAGTTTACTATTGCATAAAGAAATTGGTATTGGATAGGACCCCGCTAAGAAATGGTGGATGCACCTCCAGAATGGTGGCAAAGTAAAATTGAGGTGTGAAAATTCTCCTTTATTTATTTATTTATGTCATCAAGGTGCATGTTTTCTAACCATTTACCTCTTTTGTAGATGAATGGTGAGTATCGAAAATTTCGTGACGTGGGAATTAGTCCCGACATGATGGATATGTATGACAAAATGTTCAAGGGTAGTACAACGGTTGGTAATTGTGTCATGATTCCATCATCTACCATACTTCTTGAAGAAACGGTGGGAGATTCAGAGCATGATGTGATGACTGTCAATAGGGAGAATGAGAAGGCTTCACAATGTGATCAAGATAAGGGGAAAAAGAGAACAAATGATGAGAAAATCAATAGAGTTGTGGGAGGGTTGAAGGGAAAGAAGGGAAAGTTAGGAGGTATAGCAAAGTTGTCTAAACAAATTGATCGTCTTGTTGAGGTAGTTGAGAGTAGGAGTGCAGCACTGTCAATGCAAAGAAATTCACAAGGAACTAGTATTGCTGACGTGATGGAAGTTGTGGCAACTTTACCAGGAGCGGAAAAAGGTAGTAAGTTGTGGTGGTTTGCGACAGAGTTATTTTGTTCTCAAGAGAAGAGGGAGATGTTTTTTGTTATGACAGATCCTGATCTCAAGCTTGAATTTCTGATTCTTAATCAGAAAAAGGGTGAAAATTAAGTAGGGTTACTTTGTAATATCAACATGGTTTTCTAGTGGTTTCTAGTAGGCTAAACCCTATGACATATTTTATTTTATTTTATGTTATTTTTAAATTTGTGATTTTTGGACCTACATTGTACCTTTTCAGTAGGCTAAACTCTGACATATTTTATTTTATTTTTGTCTTGTTGGACTTTTATTTATGACATTATTATGTTATTTTTAAATTTTTGTTTGCTGGACGGTTGGACACACATTAGTACATTGTACCTTTTCAATAGGCTTTCTATGACATATTTTATTTTATTTTTGTGCTTGCTGTACTTTGTTTATGGCATTATTATGTTATCTTTAAATTTGTGCTTGTTTGACCTACATTGTACCTCTATTTATATGTGATGTTTGATGAGATCATATATATTACAGGCTATTAAAATAAAGTATGGACAATTCAGAAGATGAAAAGGAAATAGATCAACTTATATGTATATGTGGTCATCTTATTCAAGTTTATCTTGAAAAATATATTCTAAAAACTCCATGCATGACAAGCTCTCAAACAGGTTATATTAGGTTGATGGAAGTGTTGGAGGGCAATGAAAGTCTTTGTTATAACATGTTTAGAATGGACAAACAAGTCTTCGTAATGTTGTTGAATGATATAGAAAATATTTATAAGTTGAAGGGTTCAAGAAACATAAGTAATGCTGAAATTTTAGGAATGTTTCTTTATATTTTAGGACATGGTATAGGAAATAGGAATGCACAAGAACGTTTTCAATGTTCCGATGAGACGGTGAATAGATATTTTGATGTGATGCTAGATATTTCATATGAAATGGCTAAGGTGATGATAAAGCCTTTGGATCCCGAATTTAGAAGCACCCCATAAGAAATATTGAGCGACTCTAGATATATGCCTCACTTTAAGGTATGTATACTTTTCAATGCTCTTAAATTTAGTATATCCATATAAATGCTATATTTTATACCTATTTTAAATTCATTTGTAGGATTGCATTGGAGCTATAGATGGTGTTCATGTTCAAGCTTCGATTTCTCCATGCGATCAAGTACCATATATTGGTAGAAAAGGAATACCCACCCAAAATGTAATGGCTATATGTAACTTTGACATGCAATTTACATTTGCATGTGCAGGGTGGGAAGGCAGTGCTCATAATAGTAGAGTATTCTTATCAACTCTACATGATCCTCACTCAAATTTTCCAAAACCTCCAAATGGTAATTTTTTTTTTATCTACATTGCGCAAATAATAATTGTATATTATATCATAATCATTCATATCTTATATTTTTAGGAAAATATTACTTGGTGGATGCCGGATACCTGTAAATGAAAGGTTTTTTAAGACCTTATAAAGGTGAAAGGTACCACCTTCCACATTTTCGTAGGGGTGAAGAACCAACCGGTTACAAAGAAATATTTAATCATGCACATTCTTCACTTAGGAGCATTATTGAGCGCACTTTTGGGGTATGGAAAAAAAAAGGAGTATTCTACGTGATATGCCAAGTTATTCTTATGAAAACAAGTGAAAATTGTTATTGCTACAATGGCTCTTCATAACTACATTAGAAGATATGCTCAACGAGATAGAGATTTTGATGAAAGTGAAAATTACTCAAGTGAAGAGATTAATGAAGAAATGGAGGTCAATGCACATGAAGAAGATGGTCCGGGAAGACAAGAAATGGAGAACTTAAGAAATTTAATTGCACAAAGTTTAATGAGTGCGCACACTTGCACTTATTTGCAATTTGCTCATAACTTCGTACAATTTTTTGCTATTTGGGGTCTTTTGCTGTTTATTTCAATTGCGTAATCTCATGACTCTTTGAAACATATTTTGCTATTTAGAAAAAATTATGGAAGAAATCAAAATAGCTTTCTTAATATATTCGCAATATATGTGGCAATAGATAATAATAATGTGATATGGTCACAAGAAAATAAAACAATTTTTTTTTATAACATATTTATGGTCACACAAAAATAAAACAAATTATTTATTTTATAATATGTTTATAGTCACACAAAAATAAAACAAATCATTTATTTTCAAAACATCTTCAATAGTCATCTGTGTCCTTTCTAGTAATTTTGCACCCCCATAACACTTTTTACTTACAGTTTACCAAACACATTGAAATTGCTTTTGGTTCTCACAACACTTTTAATAATCAGTTTACCCAAACACTCAGCTGATTCTCCCCATAGCAAAATAAAAAGCAATTCTCCCAACAACACAACAATGCTAAACTGGGTCTAAGTCTCTTTGTATTGCTTTTAGATCTTGCGCTTTTAAGCCTTAAAACTTAGTTTTCAAAAGTTCACACTTTGCTTCTGTTCTATGTTTAGTTGAGTAAGTTGAGTTCGAATTTATGTAAGTTCTGGATACACCTTAAAGTCCTATGACTAGTACGTTAAAGATGACCTGTGGTTAGTATCCATTTTACTTCAACAATTACATAGAACTCAACAAGCACCTTCATGAAAAGAGCTACAGACCTTGGTTATGCAGCCACCCAATGTAGGAAAGGGTTACATTATTGTGATGAGTGAAAGCCGTCATGAAGCGTATTTGTTTATGTTAGAAAAATCAAAAAAATGTTAAAAAGAATCAATAAAAAAAAAAAAAACTTTGATTCAAAGCCTAAGAGAAAATAAAATAAAAAGGCATTAAGAATTTTAGTTGAAAATCAAGTTTTTTTAGGTTGTCAAATAGAAATGGAATAACGAGCCACATGCACACACACGCTCATATGTTGACATCTATTCTTTTTAAAAGCTAAAATTTCGGATGGTAATCTGTTTGACCTTTTTATGGAAAGGCTTAAGATGAATAGATGTTGATATGGTTTGCATGTTTGATTATCAAATTACTTCCTTTCATATGCTTGAAGCAAAATCTTCACACACACACACACACACACACATACACACTTTTGCTTATATGATATTTTGATACTCTACCAACTTTTAGAAGAATTATGAGAAAGATTGAAAATCTTGGTATCTCTCATAGTTTGTGGAGCTTATTTGATAAATCTCATTAAAATTGCTTGAATGTGTGACTGTGTGGATTTCATTATGAACAATATCCTATCTTGATCTTAGATAGAACACTTATCAAGGGGGAGCATAGTATACTAGACTTTGTTCTCTTTTATGATATGTTCACATGTTTCAAGTTGATAAATGTTGGCATATTTTTTGGTTGATATGATGAATCTTGAAGATGTAATTTCATTTTCCTTGTTATGCATAATGATTCTTCATAATGTTATATGTCTTTGTATTTTTTTTTATCACAATTAATGCATGAAACTTTTTGTAATAATTGTATGATTGTGTTTGCAATCACCTTCTTCTTGTTTGGGGTTGTATAGTAGTTGAGATTGCAATCAATTCCTTCATTCTTGATGTTGATATGAGTATAATTGTAATGAGTTCCTTTTTGTTTGGGGTCGATAGTAATTGTGGTATTAATCAATTCAATTGATTGTAGTTGCAGAAAATTCCTCCTTGTTTAGGGTGATAGTAGTTGTAGTTATAATCAAATCTCTTCTTGTTTGAGGTTGATATGATTGTTGTTGATACCAATTCCTTCATATTTGGGGTTGATATGATTGTTAATGCAATTGTAGAACTTGGTAGAAATGACCTATGTGCTTAAGAGTAAAATTTATGCATTTGTGATTCATTTTACCTTGATGAGTTTGTTGTGGTGTATTGATTTGAATAACCTTTACTAGGTTAACATGGAATAGCAAACTAGAATCAAGGGAGAAGATATCGGAGCTAGATGCAAGTGTCAAGAGCTTGAAAGAAATCAATTCTTTAAGAAAGACATCTATCTCCAAACATTATGTGAGATCAACAAATCGTTCAACGTTCTTTGGTAGAATAAGTGGCTAGCAAAGCTTATGTGATCTCAATGTATCTTTTTTTTTTTTTTTTTTTTTTTCTCTTTCCCGTTTGGCTTCATTTTATGTCAAAAGGGGGAGAAATATGATATCGTTTGAAATTCCCTAGAAAAATATAGTGTAATATATACCTAAAGAAGGAGAGGGGGTTTGAATAGGTATATGTCCAAATTCTTCCAAAATCCTTTTTGCTGAATAATGATGTGCACATTTGGTGTGTCTTACAAAAAGATTGCTTCAAACAACACAATTTTAAGATACAATTTACAAGTGAGTAATCAATGAAAGATATGGAAGATGGTGAAAAGTAAAACAAAACTTGACACAAGGATTTTTACGTGGTAAAACCTCCTAAGAGGAAACGTCCATGGGTTGATACCACAACCATCAGCAAGCAATTCACTATGACGAAAAGGAGATACACACTCAAGGCAATCAACACATGATATCCATTATAAGCTATCAACTCCTAGTCTACCTTCGGGCTAGTGAATCACCTAGCCTACTTCCTATCCAAAATGTATCCTACACTTCTAGGAAGCAACTTCCTATCCAAGACGCTCACGTCTCTAGAAAGCTTTCTTACTTATCTATCCGAATCCTCTTGATCCTAACTAAGACTTCACGCTTGATTATCCGGACCACATGTCCTAGCCAAGTCTTCTTGCTCTAAACCAAACTTCACTCACTTTGAAAGAGACTTCAACCTTTTGCACATGTCCTAGCCAAGTCTTCTTGCTCTAAACAAAACTTCACTCACTTTGAAAGAGACTTCAGCCTTTTGCAAGGAAAAATGATCTAAGTGATACAAATGATGCAAATACAAACAAATAGAGAAAGTTGATCACACAAACTCTATGAACATGCAAATGATACATAGATTAAGCTATTCAACAGTCAATCATAAAATTATCTAGAAATTAAAGCATGTGAATCAATAAGAACTAGATTAGGATATTCAAAAATTTCATACAAAAATCCTAGTTCTTAGATCATGAAATCAAACCTAGAAATCATCATGAAGCACATCATATAAGTCATTTCTAGAATCAATTTCAAGTTAATCAAGTTAAGCTAAAAGATATTCAAAAGTGATCACAAAGCTAAAACTCAATAATCAATCAATCAAACAAACCTAGAATGTGAACTAACATCATCCTTAACACATTTAATCTATCAAATAAGAAGATTAAATGAGATGATCAAAAGAGAAAGTAAGAAGAAGATGTTTCACCTACAAATGATGAAGCTCGGACTGAAATCTGCTCACTGTGAAAAATCACGACATCATTTGATTCTAAAAATGCTTGGGGTTTGTTCCTGTCTTCAAGACCAACATTTTTTGCTTTTGAATCAAGTGATTCGGAGTTCAAATGAGAGAGATATGATCAAAACAAAAAATCAAAAACTTGAAGAAATTTCTGCACTCTTTCTTTTTCAATTTTTCTTCACACATAATTTGAAGGGAAAGAGGAAGATATTTAGAAGAGAGGAGGGAGATTTGGTGGCCAATCAAAAGAGGCCACACCTCCCATCCCTGTGAGAGGCGCGTGAGCCTTATGGGGCAAAGGGGTGTTGAGGCCGTGAACCTCAAACGCCCCTCACGGGAGGTTCCTTTAATGGCCTTTGGTTATTGCTCACCTCTCTCGCGTTCTTCAGCCGTATTTGGGCATCCAAACTCCAAATTCAAATCCATTTTTGGATTACGAATTGTGACTCCCTCACACACAAGGAAGACAATGTAACTTTGTAAAATGGTTAAGAATTCGACTAGGTATATGATGACGAAGACAACACAATGTATGAGAACGTAAAGTAGCGTAGCGTAGCTTCCTACTTTGGACTCGAAACCTAATGAGTGAGTAACAAAAACAACCGGAACCCAACAAGGAATCATATAAGACCATGTTCAAGTCCAAAAACAAAACAAAAACAAAAAAATAAACACAAAGTCACACAAGTATGCTATTTCCTAGAGATAAGCCTAGACCATGCAATTTCACAATGTTTGTCAATATGAGTTCAATGCATGTGCATACTTCAATAAGTGTGTGAATGTGTTATGCCAAATATAGCACAACGATGTAGGGACACACATGAATGAATTGTGTGTGTGTGTGTGTGTGTGTGTGTGTGTGTGTGTGTGTGCGCTTACGCCTTGCAAGAGAAAGAAATGTCTTTATGCCTTAATATCTAAGAATGTGTTTTTCCTCTTAAAGATGATATTTGCATGAGATGTTACTTTTCTCCTTTGAAGCTTCTTTTCACCAAGAATTACCTAAGCAACTACCCAATACAAATAAAGAGAGTTTTGCAATGAAATCAAGCCAACACAAATCTAAATCCTAACATTGTTTTAGCATATCTTCTTTCTGTATTTGTCAAGTATTGAACTTCAAATGTCATGTAATATCTTGGATAAGATATCTTTGATAGATATGCATGTATTAAGGGGAGCATACATGATCAATTTGAACTTTAATTGCTTTATTTTTGCCAAAGAATGTACATTGCCACATATGTTGTCTCTTGTATATACATTGTGCTTCAAGTTGATTTTAGGTGATATCCAAAGAAGATCAAGAAGAAGTTCAAGACTTGTTGCTGAAAATTAGTCTAGAAATGTGTAACTCATTGTGACCAATTTTCTTTGTAATTGTTTTAGTATATGAATAAGGGTTTTGACATGGAACTTGCCAAATGGGGAGATTGTTAGGTTTTTGGTTTA
Organism: Acer negundo; assembly: GCA_035582765.1. Lineage (NCBI taxonomy): Eukaryota > Viridiplantae > Streptophyta > Magnoliopsida > Sapindales > Sapindaceae > Acer > Acer negundo. The sequence goes on along the minus strand of CM069236.1, from coordinate 10,299,005 downwards.
TGTTGGCATAAATTCCATATCAAAAAAATGTTTCACTTGTATTGATTAGTTATCTTAGGTTGATAATAATTCAAGCTTCAAGGAAGAATTGGCAACTTATCATGCAAGATAGTGTCTTCAAAAGGGAATGTGCTTCATTTCTTAACAAAGGTATATTTAGACCTCATTCCTCTTACAAGACTTAGGCATACACACACATTGCATCCATATGTGTCCCTACATCGTTGTGATCAATTGGTATAACACATTCACACACTTGAGATTTTGTTAGCTCATGCATTAGAACTAAATTGACAAAATTGTGTAAAATGCATGTTGTAGGACTACAACTAGGAAATGACATTCTTGTGTGTTCATGTGTTTGTTTGTTTGTGTTTTTGTTATATCAGAATTGAATTTGATCTTATATTATTCCTTATTGAGTTCCGGTCATTTCGGTTACTCATTCATTAGTTTTCAAGTTCCGAGTAGGATGTTACAATACTTTACGTTCTCTTATAAGGCCTTGTCTTTGTCTTCGTGTATCGAGTTGAATTCATAATCTTTTGTCAAATTTTCATAGTCGTCCTTGTGCGTGAGGGAGTCACGGTTCATAATCTGAAGACAGATTCAAATTCGGAGTTCGGCTAAAGAACGCGATAAGAGCATGAAGGGGGCGGAGAATGGCCAAAGGCCATTTGGGCCACCTTCCCGTAAGGGTGCATGAGCCTCACGGGAAGTCCACCTCTTTGCCCTCTTGAGACCCACGTACCTCCATGGGGTGGCTAAGGTGGCAACCCATGAGTGGCCACCGAATTCTCCCTCTCTCCTTCTTTTAAATATTCTCCTTTCCCTCCCATTTTATTCTAAGAAGAAAATGTGAAAACACAAGTGCTAACATTTTCTCTCCAACTTTCTCATCTTCAAACACCATAACTTTCTCATTTTTACTCCGCATTGAGTGATTCAAGTTTGAGAATCTTCATAATCAAGTCCCCTACATTCTCCAAGTGACCTTGCAGCCATTTGATTGAGTTTTGTGGTGGTTTCACACATAAAACTGAACCAGCTCTGGATTCCATACGTAATGAACTAAGCTTTGTGTTTTCAACTTTTAAGTCTTCAATTACTTGGGTTTTCTTCTTTTATATGTATATGTTACTATGATGAATGCTATTGAGAATGATAGCTTCAAATCATAAGCTAATCTAGTCTAATTAGAGACTAGAATGTGAACTAATTTTCTAGAATTCTAGGTTTTCACTTGTTTGTGAGTTGTATTGTGATTACCTATTATCTAGGGCTATTTGTACTTTGTTTGACTTTATTTCATGATTAATATCTTTATCATGTGCTAGGATACTTTAGTTGAACAAATCTATGACACTACAAATAAAAAAAAAAAGTGCTATCAGAGACCAAACATTTTCGACGGCAAAATTTACCATCGAAAATACCATCATTTTCGATGGATAAATCTAAGGCCGTTGCTTATATTGCAAATAGAGGTACCTTATTTTCGAGGGCCAATTATTGTCGAAAATAGTCATGTTTCTAATGGAAAATATATATTTTTTTAGCGGAATGCTTGGCACCAATAGTATCATCGACGGCATTATGTTTACTATCGAAAATGGTGAACATTTTGTTTATAATATTATCGAGGAAAGAGGATCGTTGAATATATCCTGAGAACCAGTCAAAAAAATACATTTTATTTTGGTTTCATCGACGACATTAAAATTTAGCGTCGCAAAATAGTCAAATTTTTGGTTCATACTATTTTCGAGGGTATATTGCCATCGGAATTAGTCTACAAATGTGTTAAATTGAACTTTTTATCTGGCGGCAAACATTTGCGACAAATGTATCAATGATAGTATTTAATTGGCCCTCAAAAATGGTAAAAACGACGTAGTTTTGGTTTACATGGAAGAACCAAAACGACGTCGTATTGGTTCTTCCATATACATACATGTGACTTTTTAACCAAAAAAAAAAACCCTTCTTCTCACTTAGTGCTCGTCTTTTCCTCTGGTTTGCTCTGATTCCACTTCTAACCTAAGTTGTCATCTCGAAAGGTAATTTTTTTTTCTTATTTTGTTTTGATTTCACAATGGCTGTTGATTCCTAATGAATATCTCTACAATCTTCTCATGTTGTTGTTGTTGTTTTTTTTTTTTTTTAATTATTATTTTTATTTCTTATAATACCATAGCTTTCCCATTTCATTCATTTTATCTATTTTTGTGTTTCTTATTTGATTATTTTTTTCCTTTTTGGGTTTAATTTTAGACTTTTTTCCTTATGTTTCTTCTTCAATCATTATTATTGTTATTGTTGTTGTTGTTGTTGTTGTTGTTGTTGTTGCTGCTGTTTTACTTTTCCTTTGATTTCTCTCTTTCTGTGTATGTTTTTTTTCGAGATAGTTTGTAGGTTTTTGAGAAACTATAGCTTTTAGTGGGATTTCTTATGGTATAGAGAGTTGTTAGTTGGGCAGAGATTGAGAGAAAGATAAGACTTTGTATATTTTTACCAAACAAAGTGGACAAATCTCTTGTCACTGGTCATGTGATTCCATGATTTCATTCTCATTCAACTTTAAATCTCTATTGGGTTTGATTTTGAATCCCTTTTCTCATCTTCAATCTGCCTTTTCTTTTACTCATTGATTCACTATATCTAGAATTTTTTTTGTTTTGGTCAATTTCAGCTATTCACTTTGATTCCACGATTTCTCTCATTTCAACTTGTGTATTGGGTTTGATTTTGAATCCCTTTTCTCATCTTCTTATATTTGCCGTTTCTTTTACTTACTGATTCACTATATCTATATGTGAGATTGCTTGCTCAAGCTCTGAATTTTCTGTCTTTACTTTCAATCTCTTGCTATTATCACATGTTTTGCTTTTTAATTGTGTGCAAGTATTAAGATAGGCAGCTAACATTGGGTGGCAAGATCTTGAACTTGATAGTTTGAGACACTGGTATGTGATTGGTATTTCATTTGCTAAAATTTAAAGTCAACTAGTAGACAACAATATTTTTTTTTCCAATTTTACACAATATTAGTAGTCTATGTCAATCTTCTTTGCAGGCATGAGTGAAAATTAATAAAGAAAAATAAAAATAAAACAACAAACACATTATAACTCACACTTCCACATTATAACAAACACTTCCACTTTGGCAAAGATGGGTTCTAGTAGGTTAGGGGACTTTGTGGAATGGGGAGATTTATGATAGGGAGATTTTTGATTGGCGATGCTTTGTCGGCTGGTCCGGGCTTTATTTAGTTTTTGGTTTTGTCCCTGGTTCGTGTCGGGTTTTGGTATGTTGCTAGCAGCTGTTCCCAACTGGTGTTGCTTTGGTTTGGTTAGGCTTGGCTTTGTGTTGCAGTGTGTGCCTTCTTGTATGTGTCCTGTGGTTTTGTTTTGTATTGATCTGGCTTTGTGTTGTAGGGGTTTCCTGGTGTTGTGATTCAGTGTGTTATTGTTCTTTGGCTGCTTTGTTTTGACGGGCTGTTTTTGCCCAGTTTTGGTTTTGAGGCTTGTTTTGGTCTGCGGTTGTTGTTTCCAGGTGTGTTAGTTGCCTTTTGGCTCATTAGGGGTAGGGATGTTGTTTGTTTATAGGGTTTCCCCTGTTGCCTTTTGGCTCTTCTTAACAATATACCTTCTTCAAAAAAATAAAATAAAAACAAAAACAAAACAGAACAAATACTTTCACTAGTCTTTAGTCATTTAGGTTTGTTGTATATTTATTTTGAGATCCTTATTTGTGATAATTTGTATTAGTAGTTCTCTTATTGTACTTGTTTTATGTATATAATGAACATCTCAATTTTGCTAAAAAGAGATATTTATTAGAATATTTATATTATGTTTACATCACAAAGTGGGAGCTATATTGCTTCAATAAATTCACTCTTGCTTCAATAGCTTTCAATTTACCATTGTTTCATTACCTTTATATTTTCACTTATCCTTTTGGAGCTATATTGCTTCAATAAATTCACTCTTGCTTCAATAGCTTTCAATTTACCATTGTTTCATTACCTTTATATTTTCACTTATCCTTTTTATTATAACATGTCTTTTATGTGGTGCTTACTATATATGTTGCCTATGTGTTTCCATTGTTGTAGAAAAAATACCGATAGACAAATCTTGGATGGAATTAAATAGGTCAACTTTCGAGTATTTTGATGGAGTACAAAGTTTCCTTGATTATGCTTTTACACATAATAGATTTGGAGATTCAAAAATATTTTGTCTGTGTAAAATGTAATAATAGATATAGAAGAGTTAGAAGTGAGGTACAAGAACATCTTGTGTGCAAAGGGATGAAACAAGGCTATACTACTTGGTATTGCCTAGGGAGAATGGAGAGAGTGATGATGAAATGAAAGAGATAGTGAACCTCATGACTCCCTAAATGATGACATGCACAATTTAATTGAAAAAACTTATCCCCAAGAGCCAAATAGTTATGCAAAAGAATTTTTCAATTTGATAGAAAAATGTGAGCAACCTTAATATCCAAATTGTAATAAGTTTTCCAATATTTCTTTTCTTGTCAAGTTGATGCATATTAAATGCATCAATGGATGGAGTAACAAATCATTCAGTATGTTGTTGGAAATGTTGAAGGATGCATTTCCAATGTGTGATAAATTGCCTACTTCTCACTATGAAGCAAAAAAGATTATAAAAGATCTTGGCCTCAATTATGAGAAGATTGATGCGTGTGATAATGATTGTATCATTTACTACAAGGAGTATGGAGAAGCATTATAATGTTCGGTTTGTAGACTACCAAGATGGCAACCAAAAGGAAAAAGTGGGAAAGGAAAAAATGTTCCATGGAAGGTTTTACGCTACTTCCCTATCACATCGAGACTACAAAGATTGTTTATGTCCTCTAAAACAGCGGCTAGTATGAGATGGCATTTTGAAAATCGAGTAAAAAATGGTTTGTTAAGGCATCCTGCGGATTCCAAAGCTTGAAAAAAGTTTGATAAAGAGCATGAGACATTTACCAAAGACCCTCAAAATGTACGACTAGGTCTTGCTATTGACGAGTTCAATCCTTTTGGTAACATGAATATTGTGCATAGTACTTGGCCAGTCTTTTTATTTCCATATAATCTTCCTCCTTGGATGTGTATGAAAGAACCGTATACATTTATATCTTTACTTGTACCAGGTCCAAAGGGTCTAGGTAATGACATTGATGTATATTTGAGACCTTTGATTGATGAATTGAATGAATTATTGGAGAACGGAGTGAATACATATGACATTTCAACACAACATAATTTTCAAAAAAGGCTGTGATTATGTGGACTATCAATGATTTTCCGGCATATGCTTACATGTCTGGTTGGAGTAAGAAAGGAAGGTTGACATGTCCATGTTTTGTAAAGAAAACAGACCACTTTAGTGTAGCTAATGGGTCATCATCGATTTTTGCCTAAAGATCGTGTATTGCAAAATCAAATGAGCCAATTTAATGGTGAGAAAGAGACGGGAGATGGACCAAAGCGACCAGCCAGTGATGAAGTCTTTACAGAACTTCAAGGTTTGACCCTGATTACATACGACAAGCATGTAAAAAAACAAAAAAATAGATGGGTTTGGAATGAGCCATAATTGGAATAAACATAGTATCTCTTTTTAGCTATCATATTGGAGAACACTTGAATTAAGCCATAATTTAGACGTTATGCACATTGAGAAAAATGTTTGTTATAATGTCATAGGAACTCTATTTAATATTGATGGCAAAACAAAAGATTCTTTAAATGCTTGCCTCGATCTATAAGTATTGGGTATAAGACGTGAACTCCATCCGGTGGACAATAATGGAAAAATGGTGTTGCCAACTGCTTGTCATGCACTTACTAATGAAGAGAAAAAAATGATATGTCAGTGGTTAGTAAATATAAAAGTTCCAGATGGATATTCTTCCAATTTGACTCAATGTGTGAATGTAGGGGAATGTAAAATTTTAAGCATGAAGACCCATGATTGTCATGTGTTTTCATAGAGATTACTGCCATTGATTGTGAGAGATTTTTTACCTAGACATGTAGTTGATGCATTGACTAAACTAAGCAATTTTTTTTAGAGAATTGTGTGCTAAAGTATTGAACAAAGCTGACTTGGACCGACTTCAAGATCAAATTGCTCTAATACTCTGCAAGTTAGAACGAATATTCCCTCTTGCATTTTTTGATATAATGGTGCACCTACCTATTCACCTCGCATGGAAGGCTAAAGTTGCTGGTCCAATATAATATAGGTGGATGTATCCAATTGAAAGGTAATATTTTATTTAACAACTTGTTTAGATTATGTTTTCAATAACTTTACTTACATGATTTTTTTATTTATGATTAGATATTTGCGTAAGCTCAAGGGTTATGTCCGTAACAAGGCTCAACCTAAAGGGTCCATTGCATAAGGTTATTTGGCTGACGAGTGTTTGACTTTTTGTTCTCGATATCTTCATGGGGTGGAAACTAAATTTAATACGTTATTGATATTTTTAACATCTGGACGGTCTTACAAAAAGGTGGAAGTAAAGGAGTTAAATGTATTACTTCACAATGTAGTAGCGCTTTATGTATTGCAAAATTGCGATGAGTCATTGCCTTTTATACAGTAACTTTTCCATAAACGATTATCAATTTTTTTTTTTAATATATACTATTTTGCAAATATTAGAATGGGTTATTCATGTGTGCATGGAGCATAAGAATTTCATAATAAACTCAAGTTTTATAAATGTAGAGCAAATACATAGAGAAGAATTTATAGGATGGTTTAGAGAAAATGTGGGTATAAATACATTTGAAAACTTACAATTTTTCTAATTCATCTTTAACTTTTAATTATTGAATTTTTGTATATCTTGTTTTATAGATCAAACAATTTTACAATGAAGGACAAACTAACAAGGACATGCTTTGCTTATCTCGGGGTCTAGAGAGGAGTGTTACTTATCATCCATGTTACAATATAAATGTGTATAAGTTTTACACTACGGAACACGATGGAAAAAAAAAAAAAAAAACTCAAAATAATGGAGTGATGGTGCATGGAGAAAACCAAAATGATGTGTTATATTAAAAGATATTATTGAACTTTGCTACACCGAAGGAAATAAAGTTGTATTGTTTAGTTGTGAGTGGTTTGATACAGCTAGAGAAGGGATAGGTTTCAACAGAGATCGTTGTAGGAATAATTTTCTTAATACGAAAAAAAGGTTAAATACTTAGCCTTTCGTGTTAGCATCCCAAGTAATTCAAGTTTATTATTTGGAAGGGATCAATGATCCTACATGGAGTACATCAATTGAAATTAAGCCTATAAATCTTTATGAGATGCCTATGGATGAAGACGAACCATTCCAAGAAGAACATATGCAATGCACTAACATAAATGCTAACTTGGATGACAACCATGAAGATGAAGTAGATTAGAGCAGGAATGTTGAAGACAATAGTCATAATATGGACGTGGAGTGAAATTTAACAATTTTCATTGGCATTAAACAATTTCTTCCATTGGTATTTGATTAATATTATAAATATATACATGGATGTAATAATATATGTTAACTATTTGCATTGTGTGGATACTAATAATGTATGTAATCAACAGATTAGTCATGGCTAAGAGAGGTAAATGTAAAGTTCAGAAATAATGATCATCTCGTATCGAACAAGTACCTCAAACATTAGTAGCTCCACAACAGCTAATTGATGAAGATTTACCACTTAATCCAACTCTTGATTCAGAGTCTTTGGAAATTGAAGGTAACTTTTACATGAAATTTTAAATTTTACATTCATTGGGGAACACAACATGATTGAGATGAGATCGAGCAAGGCTAGGGATTTTATTAAGTGGGGTGACCTCTAAGCTTCAAAGCTGTCCTTTTTCAGGCTGGTTTCTCTGCTGGCCTTGCTCTGTTTTGTTATATTCTCTTTTGTGTTTCTGTCTATGCATCTTTTGGTTGGGGTCATTGTTCTAATGTAGCTTGATTTGGCTGCCTATTCTATTTTTCTGTTGGTCTTCTAGTTTTATGTTGTTGCTTTGCTTTTGGGGTGTTGTTTGTTTGTGGTGCTTGTGCTATTGTTTGCTCGCTCTATTGTTGATTTGGCTACCTGTGCTGCTTTTGGGATCTTCTGTAGTTTCTATTTTGATGTCTCTGCTTTGTGTTTTGGTCTCTGTTTTTGTGGGTTTGTGGGTCTACTGTCTACCATGGCCCTTGTTTGTGGGTTTGGTCCCCTATTTGTCTGTTTTTCTTTCTTCTTGCCTTTTGGCTCTAAATGAAAATGACTGTTCAAAATAATAATAATAATAATGATTGAATATTAAACATCAAATATGCATTTGTATTAGGCTCAGGTGGTGATAAAAAAGAAAGGTAGAGGAAAAGCTAAAGGTGTTCCCAATAACCATAACTTGGAAGTGCAAATTTATCAAGGAAGGTATATAAGTTTAATTTCATCCAAATATATTGTATGTTTTTTCTTTTACTAAATATATTTAGTCACTTTTACATATTTTTGTAAAGATAATATATTTAGTCACTTTTAATAAATTCATTGAGATGTGAATCTTGAACTTTTTACAATAGTTACACCGGAGGTTGTTCGAAAAATCCCTATCATTTTCTCTCAAAACATAATAGGGCCTTGGATAAGATATACTGAATATCCGGAGGATGAGCGTGAAATATTATATGCAGGTTTCAAAGAAATTAAGTTTGCGTACACATGTACAGAAGAGGAACTTAAGGCTACAATGTTCAAAACATGTTCAATTTTGTTTAAATATTGGATGTTTCTTTTGAGAAAGCCAATTTTTAAAAAGTATCTAACAAAGGAAGCTCGAAAAGCACATCCGCCTAATAATGTACTAGTGAAGGTATGGGAGAAAATGGTTGACAAATGGATGGATGAAGACTAGCAGGTATTATTCTTACATTACAGTTATCTATCATTTTTTTTTTCTATAATACGTATTAATATAATTTAAAATGTTATATGTAGGAACAAAGCCAACGAAATAAATCTAATCGAGATTCTTTGAAAATGCATCATACGGCAAGTTCAATTCCCATTGCAAAGTATAAATATGAACAAGTATGTATTAAACATTAAAGTTTATATTTTAATTTTATAACTAGATTAATGTTTATTATTATTATTATTATTCAATATGATAAACTCTTATTTTAATTGATGATATGGTTTTAGGTTAAAACAGTAGGGATTGAACCTAGTCCAATTGAGTGTTTTAAAATGTTTCATATGTCAAAGACAAAGGATGGTGGAAAAGAGTAAGCCAGTGAACAAGCAGAAGCATTGCATGTAATGTTTTCTATGCAATTTGTTTTCATTTTTTTTAAATTGTGTATATAATATGAATGGCTATAATGTAGGCAAAGTTGGAAGTTAAGAAAGCATCTGCTCAAGATCAAGGTTTTGAAATAGATGGGTTGAATATATATCGTGAAGTAGTCGGAAAGGCATCTCATGGTCGGGTCCTTGGTATGGGTTCGGGCATCAAAGCTAAGGATGTGTATGGTTGTTGTGAAGGAAGTTGTAAGCATGCAAGAGTTAACAAAACTAAAGAATTATAGTTAAAGATTAAGAACATGGAAGAAGAATTGCAACAATATAAAGCTATGAAGGATGAGTTGGAGCAGCTCAAAGCTAAGCAAGAAGAAGTGAAGCAAATGCGTGAGTTAATGAAAGTCATGATGTCTTAATCAAATATACAATTGCCACCTACCACAGTATGCATATTTTTTTTTTCCCAGTTGTTACCCGCCAAAAACGGCAGTGGTCCAAAAAAGAATTTTTCACCAAAATGAAAAGTAGAGGGAGGCAGCAAGAAGTACCCTGCTACCTTAAAGGAGAAGGCTAGAGTGATATACCATACTACTACAAGATCCAGGATACCCCACCACGACATCTAGGTACCCCGATACCAGTCGGTCTGGGTACCTCGCTGCTACGACAATATACCCAGTTGATAAATTAAGGTATCCCGCCGGGTACACTGCTACCGCACCTGGGCATCCTATCACTACCCTACCGTATTAGTGCCCCGGTACCCGACTACTATATCCAGGTATCCTGTTACTTTCATCATCTAGGTACCTCGTTGCTACAAGATCCAGGTATCCTATTACTTTCATCATCCGGGTACCTCGTTGTTGCAAGATCCAGGGAACTCTATTTCTACAAAATTTTAGTATTCCATTATTGTACTCCCCCGGTACTCCGATCCCTCATAGAACCAATCTGCCAAGCAATGAGAAGGTCAGAAGAATAAACTAGCAAAAAGGGATACTATACCCGGGTTCCGATATTAAACTGGAAAAGAGAAACCCCACAAGTACAAGACTAGAATTCTTCTTCTAGTAACATGGAAGGAAAGAGTTGACTCCTTCACTAGTTAAAGCGCCATAAATGAGACCTAATAAAACAATTGATTCACATTTCAAATATAAACGGAAACATTACATCATTTAAGGGAGTCGTTCCTGCGTAAATTGATAGCCTTCATTAGCACCTGTTAATTCCTCTAACACGGCCAATCAATTTGGTCTAAATTAGCGGGATTTGATTGGCAAGAAGGAGGAAATAAAAGACGACGAGCTCGTCTAGAAAAAGGGATTGAAAATAAGATCAGAACAGAGAGATAGATTCTTTATTTTGCCACTTATCTACTCGTACGATTTCACCATCTCCGACGGTGGAAGAATCCTCCAATAGAATAGATGACAGACCACCATTGTATTGATGTTTAGTTTGAACCGATTAAAATGTTGTATTTCACTTTTTGTAAATATATGGGATATACGTTGTTTTCCCCTCACTTGTAATCACTATTGTGTTTAGTTTGTTTTACAGGGATACTGTATAGGTATCGAGCTACGTAATACCCCTCCGGGCTTGGTCTATCACGATTGTGGTCCCTTTAAATGTCGTTATTTGAAAACTCACCCCGGTGATGATTTTCTGGTAACTCTTTTTAGCACCGTCTGGTAAGCACTGGGGAACGCACCCTTCTCAAAGGATCAGGAAGGCCGAGCTACCTTTTAAGTTCAAGATGCTATCTGAGAAATATTCCGGATCGGAAGACCCTATAAGCCACCTAGAGCTCTTTGTGCACCAGATGGAAATTTAGAATGCTACCCAGTCCGCTATGCGTAAAATGTTCCCTTCGACTCTGACGGATTGTGTCAGAACCTGGTTCAGAAAGTTACCCCCAGGTAGCATAGATTCCTTCACTAAACTTAGTACAAATTTCTATGCACAATTTTAGGAAATTAAGCCTTGTCCCAAAGATCCCATCCTACTACAATACGTAATCCAGGAGCGGGGTGAGATGTTGAGATCTTATGTGGAGAAGTTCCACAAGGAAGTAATCTAGATAGGGGTGTTCGCTAAGAAAGAGACCCTAGCCAATTTCCAAAGAAACCTGTGGGCTGGGAGATTGTTTCGCTCATTCTCCAAGCATCCGCCTGAAACCTACCAAGAAGCCTATAACAGGGCTCTAGAATAAGTGGAGATAAAAGAACAACTCAATATCAAGATTGAGCACGACGAAGCCCGATATGCTAAGCGCCCTAAAAAGAAAGCTCCAAAGCCTGTATCGACTAAGGGAGTGCAAAATCCTTCTCCCAACCGGTCTATGTATAGGCCGTTGCATTTTTCTTAACATCAGGATAGATACTCTATACGAAGGAGTCCTCCCCGAACGACCCATCCATTAAGGGAAATAGCCCGAATATCAAGGGAGGAGGACGGGTACAACCACTACACCCCTCTTAAAGACTCTCGTGAGACCATATACCTCGCAATCCATGACAAAGGTCTGCTTAGGAAGCCAGACCATATGAAAAATCTGATAGATAGAAGGAACCGTTACAAATTGTGATTTCCACGAGGACGTAGGACACAATACATCGGAATCCTACAGCCTACGTAACCAGATTGAGGGATTGGTAAGATGAGGACTTTTGGTCCAATTCTTACAACAAGTGCGGGATAACATTAAGATGGAGAAGAAGGTACAAGGAAGGATGCAGGAGGCAAATAAGAGACGAAAAGATGAAGGAAATGACTTGATGCAATAGATCTAAGTGATCCATACTATCAATGGGGGCTCAACCCTAGCAAGAATTTCCAACAACTCTAGGAAAAACTATGCTAGGAAGATTCCTAGACTTTCTACCAGTAGTGACGTGCTTAAGATTACTAAGGGACCGTAAAACCTACCTCGCGCAAGCCAGATCATTTTCATATAGGAAGATGTATACAACACAGTTCAATCGCATGGTGACCCAATGATGATTACGATTCAGATAGCCAATTGCTAGATCCATCACGTCCTGGTTGATATTGGAAGCAGTGTGGACATTTTTTTCAAAAGGGGCTCATGATAAACTCAATCTGAAGAACCCCAGTTATAACAGCTGTACCATACCTCTATATGGATTTACAGGGGACTCATTGATGCCGATCAGATCCCACCAGTGATAATCGAAAAAGTACCACTTCAGCAGAACATGATGACTGAGTTTATTGTAGTCGATACCCCGTCCACCTACAACGCCATTCTAGGAAGACCCTTCCTATCCGCCATAAGGGGGGTATTATCTGTTTATCACAACATACTGAAATTTCCAGTTGGGACTGAGGTAGGAGAAGTCCGCGGAGATCAGTAGGCTGCACACAATTGCTTCGCGGTATCCACAAACCCAAACGCGCTAGCCAAACAATATGTACACGTAGATAGCGAGCTACCTCGATGTGCGCAAGAACAGGATCCTTACATCCCAAAAGAAGGCGAGGTACCAGCTATGGTTGTAGAAGAATTAGAGGAAGAAGAACGTGGCTGGACCGGTGGGTACACCGCTGAACATATGAAAGAAATACCCATGAGGGAAGATGATCCAACCAAGACCGTAAAAGTTGGTGGCACACTAGATCATGAAGTCAGGAAGAATTTGATAAAACTCCTAAAAGAATACAACGATACTTTTGCTTGGAGTCACGACAAGATGCTGGGTATTCCTCTTAGCTTGGCCTCCCACAGGCTAGTGGTGGATGCAACTTTTAAGCCAGTCAAACAAAAGCGGAAACACTTCAACACCGAACGGAATAACGTGGTACAAGAGGAAGTAGACAAGCTCCTAAAAGCTAGATTCATCAGAGAATCTCGTTAGCCCGAGTGGATAGCTAATGTGGTCATGGTTACTAAGTCCAATGGAAAGTGGTGCATGTGCGTAGATTATACTGACCTAAATTGGGCTTGCCCTAAGGATAGTTTCCCCATACCTAAAATAGATCAATTAATTGATTCTACCGTAGGAAACCAGCTCCTAAGCTTCATGGACGCCTTCTCAGGGTACAATCAGATCATGATACACCCAGCCAACCAAGACAAAACTAGCTTCATCACTGAATAAGGTCTCTACTGATACAAGGTAATGCCATTTGGTCTTAAAAATGCAGGTGCCATATACCAACGTTTTGAACAAGCTGTTCAAACCATTAATTGGAAGATCCATGGAAGTGTACATAGACGACATGATAACCAAGTCTCTGGCAAAGGATCAGCATCCGGAAGACTTGCGTCAGACCTTCCAAATAATAAGAGAATGAGGCTGAATCCGGATAAGTGTACTTTCGAGGTAGTGGCGGGAAAATTCCTAGGATTCATGGTACACGAGAGGGGGATTGAGGCCAATCCCAAGAAGATCAAAGCCATCATAGACCTTGAGTCTCCTACCACCCTCAAGCAAGCACATGGGTTGATTGGTAAGGTAGCCGCATTAAATAAATTCATATCCCGGTCGACTGATAAATACTTCCCCTTCTTCAAAATTATAAAGCAAGGTAAGAAGATGAAATGGAATCAAGAAAGTGAGGAAGCCTTCCAGTCTTTAAAAAGGTATCTAGCTAGCCCCCAATTACTAGTAAAACCTACACCGGGAGAAGAATTACAGCTTTACTTAGCAGTCTCAGAGACCGCCACTAGCGGAGCCTTAGTAAAGGAATGTGATGACGGGGTCCAAAAACCAGTCTACTACATAAGCCGCGCCCTGACCAAGTCTGAAAAGAATTACACCCTCTTGGAGAAGCTCGTTTATATGCTTGTAACCACGGCCAGAAAGCTTCGACCGTATTTCCAAGCTCATACCATCGTCGTGATCACAAACCACCTATTGAGGCAGCTCCTCCAAAGATCACACATGTCAGCGAGGTTAGTTCTATGGGCTCTGGAGCTCACCTAGTACGATATCAAAAACAAGCCCAGAACAGCTATCAAGGGTCAGGCCTTGTTCGACTTCGTTGCAGAGTTTAGAATACCATGACTGGCCGACTGATAGTAAGATCTGGACGCCATACACAGATGGGGCATCTAATCAGTCGGGTTGTGGAGCAGGGGTCATCTTGATTGATCCACAAGGAGTCGAAATCGGCCATTGTTTTAGGTTCGAGTTCAAAGTCACTGATAATGAAGCATAGTATGAAGCCTTATTAGCTGGAATGAAGGTGGCCGGGGAGTTAGGAGTGGATTACCTCTTAGTTCGGAGCGACTCACAACTCATAATCAACAAAGTGTCCAGCTTGTATTAAGCGAAGGGTGACAACATGATAGCATACCTCAAACAAGTCCGAGAGGCGATGACAAAATTCAAAGGTGTGAAGATGGAACAAATTACTAGAGAAAATAATCACCGAGCGGATGTCTTGGCTAAGATTGCTGCGACCGAAGGACAAGCATTACCAAGGGGGGTGCTGCTCCAATTGATACCTCGTCCCATTATAGCTAGCAAGGTAGAGGTGAACCTGGTAGACCGGCTTCCTTGCTGGATGGACCCTATAGCAGGTTACCTCCAAAATGGAGCCCTTCCAACGAATCTAGATCAATCACGCAAGCTTAAAAAGACCTCCACCCAGTATTGTTTAGTAGATGAGTACCTATACCGCAAAGAAAAATCTCTTCCACTACTAAGATGCCTGCATCCTGACGATGCCTATTGGGCGCTCAACGAGGTTCATTCGGGGGACTGTGGCAACCACATCTCAGGCGAGACTTTCGCTTACCAGATACTTAGAATGGGTTATTATTAGCCTACTCTGTACCAGGATTCGAAGCAGTTTTCACAATCTTGTGAACCCTGCTAGAAGATAGCAAACCTACACCACCTACCTCTTGAAAGGCTATCTTTAATCAGTATGCCTTATCCCTTTGCTATCTGGGGGATAGATCTCATTGGACCACTTCCTGCTGCTCCTGGTCTAGCCAAGCAAGCCATAGTAGCAATAGACTATTTTACCTGATGGGTGGAAGCTGAGGCCCTCACCTGGATAACAAAGGCAAACACTACTAGCTTCATCAAGGAAAGTATTGTATGTCGTTTTGGTACCCCGATGGTCATAATTACTGACCTTGAAAAACAGTTTGACAATGCCAAGTTTAAGGAATTCTGTGAAAGGCGAGGTATCGACCTTCGTTTCATATCAGTAGCCCATCCACAGACTAATGGATTGGTGGAAGCTACAAATAAAACCATAAAAAAACTCCTGAAGAGGAAGCTTCAACAGAAGAAGGGCAAGTGGGTTGTAGAACTCCCGAATGTGCTATGGGCATATTGGACTACTAGAAGAACGGCAACTAGGAAAACCCCATACTCACTGGCTTTTGGAATGGAGGTGATCTCACCCATCGAGCATAGGCTGACATCATTCAGGGTCCAACATTTTGAGCTAGAAGAGAATGAAGTGAATTTGAGAGCTAACCTAGATCTTCTTGAAGAGAAGCAAGACAGAGTAGCAGAACGAGTTGCAGCTTATCAAAGCAAGATAGCCCGCTGTTTTAATAGAAGGGTAAGGATACAGAACTTTAAAGAAAGGGACTTAGTCTTCAGAATAGTAACTCAGAATACTCGAAAAATGTCTGACGGGGTACCGGCTCCCAATTAGGAAGGTCCCTACCTAATAAAAATGATAGTCCGAGGAGGAGCCTACAAGTTGGAGGATATGGATGGTTACCCAGCAGATCACACCTGGAATGCTGATCACCTCAAGAGGTTTTACCCTTAAAGTTTTGAAGAAGTAGTTTTTTTCAGCTGGTATATCTTAAAATGTGTACCCCGACTCTTTGCTTTGTAATGATTGGAAATTCAATAAAGAAGTTTGTCTTTCTCCTACATCATTCTCCTGCCTTCACCTTGAAAATTTCACAATAAGATTCACCTCAAGACTAGGAAAAGACATATGACATTCCTGCTGCCTTGGTTGGGGTATACCCCCCTCTAGGAAGGATTTGGTGCATAAATGCCTAAGTGGCATAGTAGCCAGCCAAACTAAGGGTCCGGACTCGTGGCCTTAGTCGCCCGCCATATCCTCCATACCAGAGGAGCTTGGATGGCACTTCTGAAGCCTCAGACTGGGTATACCTTCCTCCAAAGAAGCCTACTAGAAGCAGGTCAACAAAGAATCAAAATACCCCGCCAAGGTATCTAATTCCCTAATCCGCCATACAAGAAAACTTGGTGCTAAAATGGCCTTAAGTTGCCTACCAGGTATTTATCTCGTAAGTTTCAGAATATCTAGTCAGGATACCTGATACCTTGACTCACCATACAAAGAAACTTGGCGTTAAAACCACCTTAGTTGCCTGCCAGATATAGATCCCACATAGATCGAGGTACTTGATTGGAAACTCTGACCCCTCGGTTCACCAAAGAAGAAAATCTGACCCCTCGGTTCACCAAAGAAGAAAATCTGACCCCTCGGTTCACCAAAGAAGAAAACCTAGCACTAGGGTAGTCATAATTACCTGCCAGGGACAAGGTCGCCTGAGAATTAGAATACATGATTTCTTAATTTGCTGTGAAGAAGAACTTGATACAAAGGTAACTTAAATTCACATAGGAATCGGGGTCTCGTGCCAGGGTACTTAATACTTGGGTTTGCCTAACAATGATCCTGAAGACACCTTAGTAGTCGACTGAGACTAGATCTAAGCCATGATCCCCCATGCAGGATACAACTGGAACCTTGAGTTGCGTTACCCTGATTCAAGTATCTAGACGACGTTGGCCACCTATAAGGACCAGTTTTCTCCAACCTTCCTCAAGTTAATTTCAGAAGAAATTTTAGAAGTTTGATATCATCTTGAGATAAGATGCACAAATATTGGGGTAATAGTTACATTCAAACCAAATTCATCTGGATTACCAATTACCATTCAAGCATCTATTCAAAGAGCAATATACTAGGGAAGGAATTGTTCATTGAATCAAAGTAGGTTGCAGGCTACAAATTAAAAAAAAAATAAAAATAAAAAAGGAAAAAGAAGAAAACTGAGTAAACAGGTCATGCATCACCACCACCCTGCTCTTCCTCTATTTCCAGACCCTAGTCTACCACGCCAGTACCATCAGTTGCCATGGTGATTGCTTTAACTTGAACCTCTCCAGTTCCTAGCACCCCAGGTGTAGCAGGAACTTCATTTCCTTCTGCTAACTCGATCATGGTCTCTACAAGATCCTTTGTCTCTTGCGTCTGGTCATCCTGCTGGGTTGGAAACTCAGACGCCTATGCTATGACTTCCTTTACTTGATCAATAGCGAGTGGGGTAGGTCTTTAAAGAGTAAAAGGATCAAAAACTGTAGTAGAGGTTGAAAGATCCACCTGGGTCAGGGCAGGCCTAGAAAGTTGGGCAACTCTTGCCTCAATCTGCTCTTGATCCAACCCCAAGGAGGTCTTCAAGTCAAATGGGGGAGGAAAGGCTTAGGCAACTTTATAGGAGGTGTAGAAGTAACTGTCCCCAAAGGCATCATCTATCTTCGCCTCCAAATTCTTTATCGAACCCCCGTAAGAGTTGGTTCTAATCGCGGAGTAGCACCTTCTCACTTTTTAAGCTATCTCTCTCCTCTTGGCGACATAGCGATCTTAGAGTTTTAGTATCAAGAGTATTTCAGCCGTGCCGACTCCGCCAAGGTCTTGTTTCTTGTCTTCTCTGCATCGGTCTATGATCTTTTTAGGTAGTTGATACTTGTCTCAGATTGAGCCAGTTCTCGCTTGTCATCCTCCAATTCTACTTGGACAGAGATAACTGCCTTTATGAAAGCAGTCACCTATTTTTCCATGGCCAGAGTACATCTGAATGCCTACAAGAAAAGGAAAGAGGATGAGTACCGTACCCCGACTGTATAAGGTAGAAAAAATGGTAGAAAATTATACCTCAGTGAGAAGGAAAGCTCCCTTAGAGACCATGATATCCTAAGGCATTGAGGTCTCAGCTTGCATACTTCCAAGTGGGTATACCTTCAAAAATCGGGCTATTACCTCCTCCAGATTCTTGTCCCTCGACTGGGAACTTGAAGGTTGATCAGTAGGGAGTGCTGGCGAGGTGCCGACATCCCTTGCCTTATCCAGTCGGGGTTGCTGCCTTGCAAATGTAAGAGGATGATTAGGAATTACTGGGGAAGACTTAGAAAGGGTAACTGAAGGAGCAGCTGAAGTCCGCCTTTGAGTCTAACTAGGAAGATCCTGAACCCTGACAGCCCTAACAACCATCTCGCTAAAAGGGGAACGGGTTGCAGGCGAGACATGGAGTGTTGTAGGAGGACTCAGTCGAGATTTAGTCGGGGTTAAAAGAGGGGTAGTTGTAGGCCGGCTAGGTTCGAGTCAAACGCCTACATTGGCAGCAGGAGAGTCGAAAGCAGGAGAAGAAGAATCTGGAAACGCTACTGGAAGTGCGATAGACGGAGAAGCTGTAAAAACTACTAAGTCAGTCAGTATACAAGGCTAAATCGATCAAGTAAAAAAAAAGTAAGACGTAGGAAGCTACTTACATGGGACAGCTAGGGAGATCCTGAGGTATCGATCTACCCTGCCACCATCAAAAGGATCAAAGGTGGGGTACTTCATGTTCGTATAAAATCGGCCTAGAATCCTCTCCAGGATACCCCGTGACTCTTGGGAGATTTTTCCTTTGCCCCATTTATCACTAAACTGAACGGGGACTAGGTGCTCGACCCCACCAACAAAGACTGAGTTGCCCCAATCTCCTCCTACCACGACCCACTCCTCGCGCCAAGAACGAGGATACTTCACGGTAGCCCCTGGTACAATGAATTTTAGAGAATTCTTGGCTCTCAAATAAAATTGGCCGTTGGGGCCCGACTTGAGAGCTGCCACTTGTAAGATATACCAGATCTCGTCGTATCCAGCTCTCTCACAGTGCCATATATCTCACACTGTTCCTTCCATAGCACTAGAAACTCGATAAGATGCTTCCAGAAACCGGGCAAGATCTATAGCAGAGCAAGACCAAGAGCGATCAGAATTCTACGAAGGGTAGAATGGAGAGGCAGCCTGACTCAACACTCAAAAACAGCTATATGGATAGGGACCTCGCCTCTAACCGGGGTATAGACATCATAACACCGATGTGAAAGAGTGAGAGTAACGGCATCAGGAAATTGGTACTCCTTCCTCAGACGGGCAATGGTGTCAATCGTGTAGACGGAGTTGATGATAACTCGGTCTTCAGAGGAAGAGTGAGAGTACGCCCGATTGGTATTTTAGTGGGGACTTTTCCCTCGTTGTCGTCGTCACATTCATCCTCATCTGCTTCTATCTCAACCGAGTTATCAGATTTGTTGTTGAATCCCGACACAATCCTAGGAATCTTTGTAGACTGGTGACGTTGAGACATGATAGAGCTCCTTGCAGTGTCGTCTTCCTCATGACGTCTCTTTCTCTGGTGATCCAAAGGATTACTCTCGACCGACACCTTATTTTCCGCGTCAAATAGCTCATCAAGGCTGTTAGTAGGTTTCGATGGAGTCGCCATGAAATATGGTGGAAGCTGAAGAAGAAGAAGGCACATGAATCTTGAATGAGAGAAAGTTGAGAGAAGGAAGCAAGTTCAAAATTTGAAAGTAAAGTAAGAAGGAAGGAGGAAGGTTGGAATATATATAGCACGAAGAGTGGACGGTTACCATAGTAAAATGGGAAACTATAATTAATGACCGGAGACGTGCTGAAGACGGTTTCGAGAAAAGCATGCTTAAAACGGTTCATTCAAATTAGTTTCCATCCCGGCTTTAACACGTGTGCGATTCATTGAATTCAAACATGCAGTAAAAAGAATTCTTCCTACATAATGGAATCCAGTCAGATAGGAGGAAAGAAAATCCTTCGAACGTTTCAAGTATCCTGACTCTAACCCCGACAAGGTTCCGGTGTTCAAGTCAGAGGGGATTTCTGTTAACCGCCAAACGGCAGGGGTCAAAAAAAAAACTTTCCACCAAGATGAAAAGTAGAGGGAGATAGCAAGAAGTACCCCGCTACCTTAAAGGAGAAGGTTAGAGTGATATACCATACTAGTACAAGATCCAGGATACCCCACCACGACATCTGGGTACCCCGATACCAGTCGGTCTGGGTACCTCGCTGCTACAAAAAGATACCTAGTTTCTAAATTCAGGTATCCCGACAGGTACACTGCTACCGCATATGGGCATCCTACCACTACCCCAACCAGATACATTACTACCATATCAGGGTACCCTATTAGCACACTCGGATGTCCTACTTGGTCCGGGTGCATCGCCACAACATTTAAGCACCCCGCTGTATTAGTGTCCCGGTACCTGACTATTATATCCAGGTATCCTGTTACTTTTATCATCTGGGTACCTCGCTACTGCAAGATCTAGGGAACTCTGTTTCTATACCATCTTAGTATTCCACTGTTGTACTCCCCTGGTACCCCAATCCCTCATAGAACCAATCTGCCAAGCGATAAGAAGGTCAGAAGAATAAACTACCAAAAAGGGATACTATACCCGGGTTCCGATATTAAACTAGAAGAGGAATACCCCATAAGTACAAGACTAGAATTCTCCTTCAAGTAACATGGAAGGAAAGAGTTGACTCCTTCACCAGTTAAAACGCCATAAATAAGACCTAATGGAACAATTGATTCGCATTTCAAATATAAACAGAAACATTACGTCATTTAAGGGAGCCGTTCCCTCGTAAATTGATACCCTGTCAATTCCTTTAACACGACCAATCAATTTGGTCTAAATTAGGGGGATTTGATTGGCAAGAGGAGGAAATAAAAGAAGACGACATAAAGATCGGTCAGTCTTATTAGTCTTAAAAAGCATGCAGAAGAACCAAAACTGTAATCCGACACAGGATTCACTTTTAAACATAGTTCAGTGATGAAAACGTGTACATGAGCAGGCAAGTAGTAGGCTTTTGAGAAAAAAAGGCTGCTCATTTAAATGCTTCTTTTACTCTTTTTTCTTTCTAATACAAAAATTACAAATATAGTCTAGGTAGTCTCTCAACTGAAAATTAATGTCTTCTAGCTTCCTAATCTTCTTCTTCAACTTTCTCACTAAAAAATGAGAAAAAGAAAACAAAAGAGTAATAAACCAAAAGACACTTAAGACTTAAGAGAGAGTATAGTGCAAGGACAGAGGTCAGTGGGGTGTTGAGCATATATAGAAAAAAAAAAAAGACCCTTCGAGAGACGCTGACCTAATAGAAGGTGGTGGTGGTGGTAGCCCAAAAGAGTCAAAAGATGACAGCAAATGCATTAACTGAAGAGCTCTTTCATCAGCATCCAAGCAACGGCGAGGGAAGGGGATCGAAAACAAGATCGGAATAGAGAGATAGATTCTTTATTTTGCCACTTATCTACTTGTACGATTTCCCCATCTCCGATGGTGGAAGAATCCTCCAATAGAATAGATGATAGACAACCATTGTATTGATGTTTAGTTTGAACCGATTAAAATGTTGTATTTCACTTTTTGCAAATATTTGGGATAGACGTTGTTTTCCCCTCACTTGTAATCACAATTGTGTTTAGTTTGTTTTACAGGGATATTATATAGGTATCGAGCTTCGCGATACCCCTTTAGGTCGTGGTCCCTTTAAAAGTCGTTATTTCAAAACTCACCCCAGTGACGATTTTCTGGTAACACCAGTATTATCCCATGATATGGTTGAATTACCTTGCTAATTAATCTTCTTCAAAAGGGAAATAATAAAGTGAGGAGATTTTTAGCTTTTGTTTGGCCTCTGTTTTGGTATTTGTTTTTCTGTTATCTTTTTCTTTCAAGCTTTTGCTATTTGGTTGTTCTGTTTTAGTGTGTGTCTTGCTTTGTTTTCAAGGTTTTGTCTGCCTTTCTTGTTTGGTGGTGGGGTGTTTTGGTTACATGTTTTGTTTGCCCTTGTGGTTAAGAAATGTGATTTTAGCAATATATTTAATGTTCTATAACTCTTTTGTTTTTTATATCTCTAATTGTTTGGAAGATAGATTGTCTCTATTCAATTGCTTATTGTTATTATATTTCGTACAGGCTGATGTTTCACTGGACAATGGTTGTGACACACAATGCATGATTGATTCAAGAACCTAGAACAGAGGGATGAAGCTATTTAGTTTTTTGTTGTGTTATGGAAATGACTGTGATATGCTAGGACTACAACTTTCTTCTATGAATATCTCTTTTGTATAGTACATGCAACTATCATAGCTAGATATTTAAAACCTACTAAATATGTACTCTACTATCATACTTTTCTATAATTTGAGTATCTCAAACTTAAAGTTTATCAAGTTTGTTAATTTGTTTGATATATGTTGAATTTTACTGATAACAAAGTAATTATAAGAATTTTAATTTACAATTTGTTATTCAAAATAGGTGAATTAAAATGGTTAAATATGAATAAATATATAGCAGGGAAACATAAAACATTATTTTCAACCGGATACCACCGTCGAAAAAAAATATGTATTTATCAAGAACCTTTTTCGAAGGCAATTGGCTGTCGAAGAAAAGAGTGAAACAAAGCATCTTCGACGGCAAATGACTGTAAAAAAAAAAAAAAAAAAACTTTTTCGACGGTGACAATGTAGTCGAAATAGATTGCTTTTTCTGATATATTTTTGATGGTCAAAAGTCCTTCGATATCATCTTTTCTTACCGCCGTGAATAGTATTTTCGACTGCAATTTCCTCTCGGTGCAAGATATATTCAATGAACATGAAATTATTATCGATGACAAGTTAAGGTCAAATATAGTTTTAGTTTCGACGGGATTATTATCAACGGTGAAAATAATAATGCACGGTGTATATAAAACTATCTGGGGGGGGGGGGGGGGGTTTAGTCAAAAATATTACGAAAATGCCCCCAAACTAGTTAAAGCAATAAATCAAGTGTAAAGTGCGGAATTTAAATAACACTTGATTTTTACATGAAAACTGAAACAAATAATGCACGGTGTGTATAAAACTATCTAGAGGGGGGGGGGGGGGGGGTGAATATATTTTAATTAATTTTACCCAATTTTCATGTACGGTCAAGATTACGAAAATACCCATAACTAGTCAATATAAAGTAGAAAGTGTAATAATGTGTGGAATTTAAATAACACTTGATATATACGTGGAAACCCAACCACTGGGAAAAACCATGGGCTGTAAAGTGCTTCACACTCGGAACTCGAAATCACTAATTGAAATGAAGTTTACAACCTATGTAGACCTCGTCTAACACTCTGGTCAATAACCCCCCACTTCTACCATGCGGGCCTTTAAAAGTGATCATATTCAAATATGCTTGAGGCCTAAGCAACCTTAGCCCCAAGTCTTACTTCTCAATGAAGAGATAAAAAGTCCTATGTGAATATATGATGATATTCAAATAACGAACAAGGCTAGGGAACCTTAGATGCTTATCTAGGATGATAAGATGACAATTAATGCAATCCTAGATATCAATGGCTAGATGACATGTCAAAAAGCTTAAATAAACATAGATTATAAAAACCTAGATATCTATAACAATACAACACTCAATCAAGTCATCACAAACAATCTCTATCTTGTATCTAGCATGTGATCTATAAACATACAAGTGAATAAAGAGAAGACTTGTTAAGAAAAACACTAAAATTAGATGAAGTTAGTGAGAATCTTACCAAGCAAGATGCGATGATGCAAAACCATGCATGGATGCACTCTATGTGAGCATAGATGATTCAATATGAAGCTTGATGCAAAAAGGTTTAGCTTTGAGTGATTAAAGGTGAGTTCTTGTGAATTTTTCTCTTGAAATATTTTCTAAGTGAAAAATATGCTTTTGGAACTCTTAAAAACAACCTAAAATGAAAGAGGCATATATATAGGATGTCAAAATGAAGTGGTGTCGTTTTGATATATTTTTCAAAAATATGCCTTGGGCGCCCTACACACGCCCTACGTAGGGCGAGTGTATGGCGCCTCACCTGGAAAATTGAAGAACAAGTTGTTCAATGCCGCTGTACATAGGGCGAAAATGGGCGAACCAAAGGTGATTGCTCTCTAAATTTGAGAGCCGCAATTCACTTGCTCTACGTAGGGTGGGTGTTGAAAATAAATTCGATCAGGTGTCCCGCTGTACGTAGGGCGGACGTACAACGGATAGGTGCAACAGTTCATCAGCATCAGTTTCAAGCGCCTCAAAACATGACCAAACGACATCGAAACCCTTTTTATGATATATCGTTGGAAAGGTATGGAAGTCTAATTTCTACTTCAATTTATGGAATGACATTTAGATGTCTGTAGTTAAAGTTATGGTCAATAGAGTGACCAAAGGTTAGAAACGGACAACAACATAGTTGCCCTGTTTTGGTGGTTACTTTGGAGATTTTAAAAGCAATTCAAACGGTCATGAAATATTACGAATAATATACTGTTGGAAAGGTATGTGTGTCTAGTTTGTCAAGAATTTTACAAAACTCAATTTAAATATTTCTATAAAAAGTTATGGTCCTAAGACCATACAAAGGTCAGTTTTGAAAAATATTTAAAACATTGAAATATAATATTTTGAAACTAGACACTTTTACTCCAAACAACCAAACCAAAACTTACACATATCCAAGAGAAGAATGAGACCTTCACAAATGGTCAACCATCACGCTAAGACATGCACACCATCGTGCAAGCGCGAACGTTTTCGATCACACAAACGGAAACGAATTACACCACACTTAAGACTATCATACATGAAGTGCAAGTGTGGAAAGTGAATGCATCCTAATGCCTAACATGTCATGGCATTTCAATGAATTAGATGCAATCAAATAAACATGCATAAAGAGATATTCAATAACATGAATGCACACAAATAAAAACACACAACATACAATTATTAGAGATATGCATAAGTTGTGAGTGTGTGCAACTAGATCTCTTCAAAGCAAGTAAGTACAAGAATATACCTTTGGTGCTTATCAATCTTGAGGTCTTGAACAAGGGCCTTTGAGCTTGATCCTCAATCACCTAAACTACCCTTACAATTCAAACCCCAATTGTGGTTTGTCCACGAAATAAGTCAATCATAATATGGGAATCCTTACAGAAACCTTCAACAAGGAAAAACCACGGGCTGTTATGTGTGCCATACATGAACCTTGAATCCACTAACTGTAATGGAGTTTACAACATAGGTTGATCTCAACCTCTCACGGTATATAACCCACCACCACTACCCATAGGCCTATAAAAGTGAACCTAGTCCAATTTGCTAGCCGCCTAAGCAACCTTAGCCATAAGTCTTAATTCTCAATGAAGAGATTAAATGACCTAAGTGAATATGCAAAGATATCCAAATATGCAAATAATGCTAGGTTACACTAAATGCTTATCTAGGATTAATAAATGTTAATTAAATCAATCCTAGATATTAATTGTTATATGACATGTCATAAAGCATAGCTATGTGAGATATGTTAATCCTAGATATAGCTATCAAAATACAACACTTAAACATTCAACACATAATCTCAATCTTTTATGTAGAAATTACTCTAAGAACATACAAGTAATAAATGAGATAAATTGCTAAGTAAGAACACTAATTATGTAAGATAATAGTGAACAACTTACCATAATATGTTTGTTGAAGAAGACCCATGCACTAGCACATACTAGATGATCCTATATAATGCTTAGATGATGATTGATGCACATGAAAATGAGTTTAGAGAATTAAGAAGCAATTTTGATGCTTTTTCTCTTAAAAATCTCTCTTTCTCTTTTAGGGTTCTTGATGATCAAAGAGTGTACATAAAGAGAGTGACATAATGGTGTATTTATAGAGGGCAATAAAAGGCTAGGTGAAAAGACAAGTTTGCCCTTGAAATTGCATGATCGGCTGTTTCAAACCGCCGAATTGAATCCTGAGATAATAGAGGAATAACGATGGTTTCATTCGGCGATTTCAAAATCGCCGATCACAACCACAGAAGTAAACCCAAGAGATGAAATCAATCAGGTCTAAACGATAGTTGAAAACTGCCGATCGTAACCGCAAAATCAATCCAAAGACTTTTGGAATCAAATAGTGGTTTCATTCAGCGGTCATGGTAGCCGATCAAACCGCCGTTTCACCAATTTTGGTGAAACCAAAGGAGAAGCCAAGGGCATTCTCCGAAGGCGATCCTCGTGCTAACCAATCACATCATCGTGCATTCGAACGTTTCTGAACTATGATGTGAAACGAATTACTAGACACACTAACACACAACAAAATACAACAACAAAGTGCAAGTGTGAAAGGTGACATGTGAAAAGAATTCAGACAATATCAATGCATACATATGAAATCAAGACAAGTGTGTGTGTGCAACTAAATCTCTTTAAAAAAAACTAAGCACTAGAGATATACCCTTGGAGTTCTTATCACCTTGAGGTCTTGAGAGGGCCTTGAGCTTGATCATCAATCTTAAGCTACCATTACATTTCAAACCCCAATTATGGTTTGTCACTGAAATAAGTCAATCAAACTTTGAGAAACTTACATACGGTTATATGCGGTCAAAAATAGGTTTATCTTCGACGACTGATAGAAAATATGACATTTCCGACAACATTATCAGTGATGGCATTCGACGACCGTTTATCGTCGAAAAAGGCTATTTTCGACGGCAATTTGGTATCACTGACCTTCTTTGGCCCTCTATGATAAAAAATTTTTTATTTTTTGTGGTGGGATTAGCACATTTGATTTTGTATTTAGAGCAAATTAGGATTTAATTGATTATTTTGTATATATTTTCTCTTAACACTTACTATAATACATTGATCATATCCTGTGATTCTAGCATGTTTGTGTATGTTTCTAATATCTTGAATATGTGCTTCATGTATATGATTTATTCAAGTGTTAGCTTCATGAATGAACCTAGGAATAACATGTGTTAGGTGTTTCACATACTCTAGGTTTTAGTCCATGTTTTGTACCTAGACTATTTTGATTTGTGTTCTCACATGACTATGTCTAGTTTCCATATAATGTATTGATCAAATGTTCTATGTTGAAGTGCTTGTTTGCACTTGCATTCATTGATCATATTAGGAAGTCCTTATAAAAGGCATGAAGTATTGGCTAGGACAAGTGGTCCAGAAAGTCAAGCAAAAAAGTCTTGGTTAGGATAAGAGGTCCGGATAACCAAACAAGAAGTCATGGTTAGGATCGCGGAGATCCGGATAGCTATACATGGGAGGCTTTCTTGAGGCATGAGTGTCTTGGATAGGAAGTTGACTATGACATTGGTAGGCTCGGGATATTGATTAGACATAAAGTCAAATAGAGAGTATGACATGGGATGTGTTTTCACTCTTGAGGAATTTTTAATCTATCAATGGTGTTGAGTAAACATAGACTCTGATAGAGAGTTTTTTCATACTTTAAGGAATTTCTAATCTACCAATAGGGTTCGGTAGACATAGTGTCCAATAGAGAGTTGATCATGAGTTAGTCACTTTTGAGGAATTTCTAATCTATCATCCAATTAATATAGTGCCCAATAGTTGCAGTTTCAACCCGTGGATGTTTCCTCTTTAGAGATTTTACCATGTTAAAAAATCTTTTGTGTTAATTCTTCCTATCTCTACCTTTTATATTTGTATATGTGTATTGTTTAATCTTGTTTCATAATTTTCAATTCAAGATATATTTTTAAACAAGATTATGTAAAGTGTGGGATGCAGGTACATCATTTGATCAAAGTTGTAAATATCATTCTTTTGTATATTGACTTATTTTTATATAATCATATCTTGATTAGTACTTGTACATATTGGATATAATTGTGAATACAAGTATTCTTTGTTTTAGTTTTAATATAATTCCTTCACTAGCAAGTTGTAAAGCTCTACTTAGTGTACTTACATTGTAATATTCAAAGTACAACTTGTGAAATTTGCTTTTTATTGAATATACTTGTATATGAGATACATTGTTTCTTGGTATTTGTTTTGTAGACTAAGGGTGGTGAATTGAGCATACATGTGTTAATTATTTTCTCATAACAATCATGTTAACGGTTAATTTGTATACTCACCAAGGTTTTGATAAAAGTCTCGAAAGAGTTTTTAAAATTAGAGTGTCAATCTATTCATCCCCCTCTAAGTTTTTTAGTATAACCTTGTAGGTATTTCATCCTCTATCTTGCTCGGACTGATTTCCTTAACTACTTCCACAAACGTTCATTGGCCTTGGTTTACAAACTGTCTTGCATTGCCTTCCCTATCACTCTTACAAGTTCCTCTACCTTTTCCTCCACCAGCTCTAATCTCGTCAGATTTTCCTTGAAAGTTGGCTAATAAAGGTCTCCTACTTTTCCAACCTGAAGAAGCTAGCTTAGCACTAACCGACCTCCCGTAAACGTGCATCCATTCACCCTCTCTGCCACCTTCCCCGCTTCCTACAATGACTCAAATCTAATGAAGGCAAAACAACTCCTTCTTGCAATCTTCTTGGAAGAAAGGAATACATCCCTCACTCATCCAAATGGTTTAAAGATACCTCATAGCCTTATCGAATCCACAACCGGATTGATGTTGTCTACTAAGATTGAGTGTAGATTGACTCTACAGTCCTTAGGTTCTATAGTGATCCTTCTCTCAACATGACCGGAATGTTGAAGGCTTCTCTCTGTACCTTCTCTCATCCTTTTTTGTCTAAAGTTTAATCGACTATCCAAGAACCATATAATTTTTTATTCATCTTCCACATATATGCATGAAAAGAGTAAACATTCTTCATCGTTTTCGTTTGCAAATTTTGTTTCATTGTCATCTCTTTCCAACAACCCTTTTGAGAGTAATTAGGAATTTTGCATCATTGGCACATGTGGTAGCACTCTTTTGCCTTATGATTATTTCTCTTGCAAATAATGCAATGAGATTTTTCATTACGGGAGCTTTCTTTTGAACTCTCGCTATCCTTAGAATTTTTCTAGATTTTGTTTATTTTTATTTTATTTTATAATATATAAACAGCATTCAGAGCTTCTTCCATCTCGATATTAGCTTTCTGATGAAAGCATTGTTCACAGGCTTATATTGAACCCTTCATCTAACATCATGGCATTGAGATCTTTTGACTCTTTAATGAGAGTGACTTTATAGTCGAATTTTGAAGAATAAGTTCGTAGTTTCTAAACATTTCATACTTTAGAAAACATAAAAGAAACTATTTATAGTGAATAAGTCCCGGTGCAAAATAGGTTTTCCAAAAGTGAGTAGTTTTAGGAATTAGGAAATTACCAAAACTCTTATTCCTTCAAGAGTTATATTTTGTATAAATATAAGAATTAATTTTTGGGTGGCTCTATTGCCACCCACAAAATGTCTCGCCACACCTATTTTTTTCATAAATATTTTATTAATAAAATAATCTATAACAAAATTACTTTTATACCCAAATAACATCAACTCATATTCTTCTTAACCAACAGTCGATATTGGGGAATTGTTTTTTCTTCATTCGGTACTCAAAATCTTAAATAACCTATGTAGTTTGGAAAGCATATTGTCCAGTAACTTCAATAAATCTTCCACCTTATCCATCTTGGAGGAGTGGATTAAACTCATTAATAGATAGTCTAAGTACCTGTTTGGAAGAGCTTCTCCAAATAGATCTTTTAGGAGTAGCTCTTTCAAAGTAGACATTTTAAAAGTAGAGCTTTTAATGGGAAGTTGTAGATCGTTTGGTTTTCAATTAGAAAAAGCTTTTTTAAATGTTAGGATTACTAAAATATTTAAAAACTATTTTAAATGATAGGGTTATATTAGATATTTTAGTATTATTAAAAAAGGTCTAAAAGATTTACTTGGAAAAGCCTAAAATTTGAACTTCTCTAAGTAGACGTAAAACAACTTTTTTAATCATCCAAAAACTCTACTGAATGACAACCAAACGACACTAAAATTTTAATAACACTAAAATATCTAATATAACCCTATCATTTAAAATAGTTTTTGAATATTTTGGTAATCCTACCATTTAAAAAAGTTTTTTTTTTTTTTTCTAATTGAGAATCAAACGACCAACAATTTCTTGTTAAAAGCTCTACTTTAAAAGATCTACTTGAAGAAGCTCTTCCAAACGGAGCCCAAATTCATTCTATTATGAATTTTAGGCTAATCTTTAGATTTAGCAAAATTCATTATCTCATCAATTTTAAAACTTAAAAAAGCCCAATAAACTTAAACAAGTACATCATTCCTTTCTTCAAACTTAAAAAAAAAAAATTGAGAATTTTGGATTTGAATCTAAGTCAAACATGCTTCTTCAGTCTTCACTCCAAGTCTCCAACTACCAATTTGCATTGCTTCTTTGAATTTGTAGATACAATTGATTCTCATTCGGTAAATATATGTTTTTGCTTCTTTGAAGCATCTCAAGTCAAAAATTTAAATAAGATCTTATTATATTTACATTGTATGCATATTTTTGTTGATTTTCTTGTGTTTTTTTTTTTATTATTGTTTAAAACATAAAATCTTGGGTAAAACTCAATTAGGTGTGTTTTTTATTTTAATTAATGAAAATTCTTTTGTTTGGCTGAAATTTGCCAACAAAATGATAAATATTGTTCAATAGTATAAAATATAATATTTTATCTATCAAACTAATTGTCACAGCAGCCTACCGGGAAAAAAGTTTCGCCCCTGAAGCAAAGCTTTTCAATGCTTGCTTGTCTAACAGCCATAAATCCATTCTATTATGTTTGTTTGAATGAACTTTCTTTTCCCTCCTTTAAGGTGGATTTCTTGGGAACAAAACAAAGTGATAGATTGCATTGCAATGACCCTGACGAAAAATATAGAAATCCAAAACATACCTATAATAAAAGTCATTGTGATCGTTTATACATATTCATTCTTGTTTCTTCAATTACTGATGTATAAGTGACTACATGAGGGTACGTGTTTATTGCTCAAATACATATCATCAAGCAAATATGAAATTATGATGGTAGAATCGCATTGGAAGACATTATTAACTTTTAGGATGAGATTCAATAAGAGAAATGAGAGATTAAAGAAAACAAGAATATTAAAAAGGGTTAATATTATAAACCTCCCTTCACCTTTGAACTATTATTAGATATATAGTTATAAATGCTTTTATTTTAGAAACCTCCCCTATAGACTAACACCATTAGCATTCTGTTTGTATTGATTGAGTTTGACCGTTAAAAAGTCTAAAAATTATCTCTATTTAAGCTTTAATTGTATGAATGACCATTAAACTCTCATACTTTTACCAAATAAATTAATAAACTGATATAAAATGTGAGAATGTTAACTTGCAAAGG
This sequence comes from Acer negundo, assembly GCA_035582765.1. Taxonomy (NCBI): domain Eukaryota; kingdom Viridiplantae; phylum Streptophyta; class Magnoliopsida; order Sapindales; family Sapindaceae; genus Acer; species Acer negundo. The sequence continues at coordinate 10,267,279 of CM069236.1, read as the reverse complement.
GGAAGTTATTTTGTAGACAATTTTATCCCTAAAAGTAACAAAAATAACGGAATGAGAGTATTATTAATTTAAGCTTCAATTGTATTATTTTATTAATTTATTTGGTAAAAGTATGATGGTAAAATGGTCAATTCATACAATTGAAGTTTAAATATGGACATTTTAGACTTTTTAATAGTCAAATTCAGTCAACACAAACAGAATGCTAACAGTGTTAGTTTATAGGGGAGGCTTATAAAATAAAAGCATTTGTAACTATACATCCAATAATAATTCAACGGTGAGGGCAGGTTTTTAATATTAACCCTATTAAAAAACTAAAAAACAAAAGGAAAAAAAAAAAAAAGGATTAAAAGAGATTAGTTAATATGAAATGCTTGTACAATCCTTTTTATTTATCTCATTATTCATACATCAAATCTTTGCCAACGAGATCCAATCTCCTTATCTTCGCACCAGCTAGACCCAGGTTGTGAATCCCTCTTTGCCGCAAACCAGAACCGGACTGAGAATCCCTCTTCGCAGCGACACAACCCTCCTCTTTGCTGCGACGCGGCCCTCTTCTCTGCACGACACAATTTCTCAGGTGAAAGATTATCTGGGCACTTTTTATATAATATTGGCAATGGAAAAATTACAATGTAACTTCAATCTTTTATTATCAAAGCAGTATAAGTTCATTCTCTGCTTTCTCTTGAAATTTTTTTGTCTTTAAATGTACCAGAATAAACATTGAAGGCTTGTCTTCATGTATTCACTTACAGATGAAGTACCTGAAGCCCTTTGATTTCTACGAAGAAATTTTCAAGGATATTTTGATGAAGAAAGATTTAAAACCTGGTCGGTTGCTAGGTTTGGATGTTATTGATGAGTATGCGTCGTTGGCCGTGTCAGATTGAAAGAACAAAACTGCTGTGCCTTTTAAGGTATGAAATCTCTTATTATATTATGTTTGTTATTATGTTCTCAATATGTTGTAATGTGATTTTTTCAAAACTGGAAAATTTGAAGACTTATAGTATACACTTTGGGATTGTGCCATTACATTAAAGGTATATGTTTATAAACCTATACAAAAATGATTTGTAAAGTACAACTATTACGCTTCATAATAGTTCAAACATGATGAAGGCCGAGAGTATTAATTTATGGCGTGGCTTATTGGAAGCTTTGTCAAGTAGATATTTGTGACTATTAATTTGTATTCCAATGTTTTATGAATTTATTTGGAATCCCAAGGAAAATGAAGAAATGGCCAATTAACACTTGTTATATCAAAGAAAATCTTTGTTGCAACCGCTGGTTGGTGCATCAATAATGTGTCAATTATTTGTCTAGGTTTTCACACATTATCTTTTCTGTTTTCTTACTCTCTTTCGTCCTAAAGGGTTTTTTGTATTTAATATATATATATATATATATATATATTTTTAAGTTAATATTGTTGATGTGTCAATTTTTCCGTGGCTTGGTGCACTCGGTGCACTATAGATCATCACATTGACATAGGAGATTTGGCCTTGACCATTTAGTTATTTAGATCGAGTCAAATGAAATTTGGTAATTCTTAAAATTTTTGTTATCAAGTTATTTCAAAAATTTTAACACTCTTTAATTTCAATCTTCTTTGATCTATCAAATTAGAACATTTCCATTTTGACTTATGAACTTTTGCTATTGGGTTTTAAGTGGCCATTGTTATTTTGACATTTGGCAGGGGTATCTGGATATTACAAACAAGATGGTAGAAGAAAGTTGGGATTGAACATATGTGGAGATTGCACAAATCTATCTTCATAGTTGGCTTGACGGTCGATGCTAAAAATGCCCTCACTTGAATCCCATCCTTTTGCTTAGACATTTTCTCTTAATAATCACCATTAATCAGACATTTAATTAGATATGTTTTTCGGAGACGTTCGTTAAATATTCATCATTAATCAGTCATGGAATTAGATATGTTTATGCGTTGAATTTTAAGAAATCAGTATGTGTTGGAATTCAGTGTATTAATGGTTTTTTTTGTTTGTTTATTATTATTATTATTATTATTATTATTATTATTGATAAAGATAAAGACGTTTCGACAGATATTGAAATAGGATGGAGATTAATTTTGATGTAAATTTATTATCATTATGTCACCATATTTTCTGCACTTTAGGTTTAAGTTTGTCGGCTTATAAGTTTCTCTACAGATACAATACAACAGATACTATACACTAGATCTGGGTAGAGTGTTGAAAATAGCTCACATTTAATCATATGCCGTGGTTGATAAAAATTCAACCACAGACATATCAAAACCACCCAAATGTTGATTCCATGTACACTCAAGTTTCTTCACATTAAACTTCATCATTAACCAAATCATTTGGTCATTATTATTGATTAAACTTGAAAGCAACAACTTCTATAGAAATCAAAATTTTCTAATTTTAGAAGCTTATGAATTATGATCTTGATAAGTTTGTTTTCGGATTCGTAACACACCCCTGTCTATCAAAATATCATGCAACAAACAACAATGTTATTAATATGGAATTTCAAGTATGTAGTAAGGTAAATTACTTTTAAGTTTGCTTTTGACAAATCTATAAAAAAATAAATAAATAAATAATTAAATAAATAAAAAGACCATGTTTGGCAACTTAACGGCAATTGGTGAACTGTCAAAAAAAAAAAAAAAAACATAATCAGCAGGTTCTTCGAGGTTTTGGATACTTAGGCTTAGTTTGATATTGTTTCCTCGGGAGCTTTTGGGAGAAGTTTGTAGCTTCTCATTTTCTCATTTGGGAGAAGACAAAAATGATCAAAAACACTTTCCTGGAATTTTACCAAACACCCTAACCATTTTTGGTCATTTTTGGCTTCTCCCAAATGAGAAAATGAGAAGCTACATGACTACATCAAGAGTATAATACATTAACTACACCCTAATCATTTGTAACTACACCCTAATCAAAATTTTCTAATTTTAGAAGCTTATGAATTATGATCTTGATAAGTTTGTTTTCGGATTCGTAACACACCCCTGTCTATCAAAATATCATGCAACAAACAACAATGTTATTAATATGGAATTTCAAGTATGTAGTAAGGTAAATTACTTTTAAGTTTGCTTTTGACAAATCTTTAAAAAAATAAATAAATAAATAAATAAATAAATAAAAAGACCATGTTTGGCAACTTAACGGCAATTGGTGAACTGTCAAAAAAAAAAAAAAAACATAATCAGCAGGTTCTTCGAGGTTTTGGATACTTAGGCTTAGTTTGATATTGTTTCCTCGGGAGCTTTTGGGAGAAGTTTGTAGCTTCTCATTTTCTCATTTGGGAGAAGACAAAAATGATCAAAAACACTTCCCTGGAATTTTACCAAACACCCTAGCTATTTTTGGTCATTTTTGGCTTCTCCCAAATGAGAAAATGAGAAGCTACATGACTACATCAAGAGTATAATACATTAACTACACCCTAATCAAAATTTTCTAATTTTAGAATCTTATGAATTATGATCTTGATAAGTTTGTTTTCGGATTCGTAACACACCCCTGTCTATCAAAATATCATGCAACAAACAACAATGTTATTAATATGGAATTTCAAGTATGTAGTAAGGTAAATTACTTTTAAGTTTGCTTTTGACAAATCTATAAAAAAATAAATAAATAAATAAATAAAAAGACCATGTTTGGCAACTTAACGGCAATTGGTGAACTGTCAAAAAAAAAAAAAAAAAAACATAATCAGCAAGTTCTTCGAGGTTTTGGATACTTAGGCTTAGTTTGATATTGTTTCCGTGGGAGCTTTTGGGAGAAGTTTGTAGCTTCTCATTTTCTCATTTGGGAGAAAACAAAAATGATCAAAAACACTTCTTTGGAATTTTACCAAACACCCTAGCCATTTTTGGTCATTTTTGGCTTCTCCCAAATGAGAAAATAAGAAGCTACATGACTACATCAAGAGTATAATACATTAACTACACCCTAATCATTTGTAGTTTCTCTCAAAAGTACATTAAGACAAAATGCCAAACTAAGCCTAATTTACAAAAAAATAACTTAATCAATGTGCTTCAAGGTTTAGGATCAGTGTATGATGCCATAGTAGTTAATGCCACCTCTTAATCAGTAACTTACGAGGATTTGTGTGGATTTCTTTTAACCCATGAAGGGAGAATGGAAGAATAGAATGATAAAATACATTTTTGATGCCACACAACAAAACAAAAGAGTCTGCACAATCAATAGTATTCTCATGGTGATTTTGGTACTAAAAATCAAAATCAAAACCAAAACCAAAATGTGTACCGTGCTAGAGGATGCAAACGTGGAGGACAAAATCCTAATTATTGTATGCATTGTCAGATTTTTGGAAGACCACAACATATTTCTCTTGCTTGCTATTATTGGCTTACATTGTAAGTAAGTTTGATTAAAACTAAATCCAAATCTTAACCTAAACATGTTTCTATATCATGATTAATTAAACCCTAAATACATATTAATAACCCATATCAATTCAAGAGAAAAGGAAGATAATAGAAAGCGGAAGCGTACCTGAATCTATTGCCGGAGATTGGTGGACGGATTGTGATCTTCCAAATTATTACGATCTTTGTGAATCCTAAAAGTATTCTCTATTGCTCTGTTGATGGGGATACAGACAAACTTAAAAGATCGTGTAATTTGGGGATCATAACCCTAATATATAATAATTAGATTATTATAGGTTTTTCTATTTCTAATTTGGCCCCTCATCAAATTAGATATAGCATTCTGGTATCTACATATTAATTCCATGACAATTATACCTTTAAGCCTTAATATTTTAAATCTTAATTAGATAACTTTAATTTAAGCTTAACCAAAGATAGCATAACACATTTAATATTTACATGTGTGGCCCCACATGATGGAATTTTTCCAACAATCTCCCACTGAGCCACATATGTAATTATACAAATGTGTACAACTTTATGAGCTCCAAAATTTTGCTATCACAATTTTATGGTATATCCGAACCATTGATTATGCCGTTATAGGATCAAAGCGGTTTTCGTCACATTTAGCATGACTAAACCCATCAATGGTCATGTACATCAACACAACCAAATGACATAGATCAATCATCGATGCGTAGCATGGAAATTACATGCAATGTGATCTATACATGTCTGTTTCCAACTGGTCCTACTTTATTCCTTAGTGAGATCAATGTTTAACACAATATAACAGAGTGAAATGAACTGAATACTTTATTTCTGATCAGAAAAATATCCAAATACATAAATGCATAAGTATGCCCAAAAATCAAACATAAAGCAATAAAATGCAAAATGATACAAACTCCCACTATAATGTGATATCCTCATACAAAATAACACCCATATGAGCGGTGTGCTCATGAAAGACCTTGGGTGGTAATCCCTTTACAAGTGGATCCGCTATCATGGAGTTTGTCCCAATGTGCTCTATAGATATCTGTCCACTCTGCACTCTCTCCTTTACAACTAGGAACTTAATGTCAATATGCTTTGACTTAGATGAACTCCTATTGTTGTTGGAATATAGCACTGCTGACTTATTGTCACAATATAGTTTGAGTGGTCTTTCAATACCCTTCAGAAAGTGCAGCCCAGTGACAAAATTCCGCAGCCATATCCCATGGTTGGATGCCTCATAGCATGCTACAGATTCTGCTGCCATGGTGGAAAAAGCTATGAGTGTCTCTTTGGCACTCCTCTAAGAAATAGCTCCACCAGCCAACAGGTATATATAGCCTGATGTGGATCTTCTATTGTCTTGGCATCCAGCATAATCCGAGTCGGAATACTCTATGATCTCTAATTGATCCGATCTCCTATATGTGAGCATGTGATCTTTTGTTCTCTGCAAATACCTCATAACCCATTTGGCTACTTTCCAATGATCCATCCCAGGGTTACTTAAATATCTACCTAACATACCAACAATGTACGCAATATCCGGACGCGTACACACTTAAGCATACATTAGACTATCTACAGCTAATGCATAGGGAATCTTCTGCATTTCCTTAACTTCAAGGTTATTTTTAGGGCACTGATTGAGACTGAACTTGTCTCCCTTAGCGACAGGGGTGTCACCTGGTTTACTGTCCTGCATGACAAACCTTTTGAGCACTTTATCGATATAGCTCCTTTGTGATAATCCAAGAATACCCCGAGAACGATCTCGTTGTATCTGGATCCCTAATACCAAGATCTTTCATCTCAAAATTCTTTGATAGAAATCTCTTGGTTTCGTGCAACATGCTTATATCATTTGTGGCAAGCAGTATGTCATTGACATATAAAACCAGAAATATGTGCTTACTCCCACTGAATTTTTGATACACACAATTATCAACAACATTTATCTCAAAACCAAACGAGATAATCACTTGATGAAACTTGTGGTACCATTGACGGGGAAGCTTGCTTGAGTCCATAAATAGATTTTGTCAATTTACAGACCATATTCTTTGGGTCTCCCGACTCAAAGTTTTCTGGTTGCACCATATAAATTGTTTCGTATATGTCACCATTGAGAAACGCCGTCTTGACATCCATCTAATGAAGCTCAAGGTCAAAATGTGCAACAAGTGCCATGATTGTCCTAAAAGAGTATTTTGTTGAAACTGGAGAGAAAGTCTCTTTAAAGTTAATCCCTTCCTTTTGGGTAAAGCCTTTAGCTACAAGATGAGCCTTATACCTCTCCACATTACCTTTAGAATCCCTTTTGGTTTTAAAAATCCATTTACAACCAATGGGTTTCGCACCTTTTGGTAATGGGACAAGTTCCCAAACCTTATTGTCTTGCATAAACTTATACTCCTCATTCATGGCATCAATCCACTTTTGAGAGTTGGAACCTTGCATGGCTTGATGGAGGTTGATTGGATCATCTTCCACCATTCCAATGTCTTCCTCATGTTCCTGAAGAAATACGATAAAATCATCCAGAATAGCATTTCTCCTTTCTCTAGTGGATCACCTTAATGGCACTGGTTTTTGAGGTTGTTGAGTTTGTTCCTCAGGAACAGTTACCCCATTTTGAATAGAGGGTTGATCAATATTGTTTGGTTGAGGATCCGGATTCGCTTTTTGATCAATGACAGGTATAGAAACATGCATATTGTCAAAAGCGATAGTGGGAATCGAAACCGATTCCTCCTCAAAGACAATGTCTCTAACCTTATTTCTCCCCCCAAACTCAACATCCTAAAAAAATATGGCAGTTCCCGACTCAAAATTTGACCTAAGTGTGAGATCATAATTATAGCCCCTAGATCGCTCAGAGTAGCAAATGAAGTAGCTGCTCACAGTTTTGGAGTCCAATTTCTTTTCATGTGGCCTGTAAGGTCTTGCCCCAGCTGGACATCCCCAAATGTGAAAATGCTTTAAACCAGGCTTTCTGCCTATCCAAAACTCATAAGGTGTTTTTGCAGCTACTTTAGTTGGCACTCAGTTCAAAATATAAGCTACTGTTTTTAGTGCTTCTCCCCAAAGTGACTCTGGTAAGGAGGAATGACTAATCATATTCATTACCATATCCTTAAGAGTCCGGTTTCACCTTTCAGCTACACCATTCATGCTAGGTGATCCTAGCATGGTATACTGTGGGACGATTCCATATTCCTCTAGGAATTTAGCAAATGGTCCTGAACGTTGTTCACCTGAACCGTCATATCTGCCATAGTATTCACCACTACGGTTAGACCTGACACTCTTTATTCTTTTGTTGAGTTGGTTCTCAACTTCAGCTTTAAATGCTTTGAACACGTCCAAAGACTGTGATTTCTCATGAATAAGAAGTAGGTACCCATAGAATGAGTAATCATCTATGAATGGTATGAAATACCGTTGGCCATTCCAGGAAGCCGTAAGGAATGGTCCATAGATATCTGTGTGTATCAATTCTAAGACGTCTGTAGTTTTGTTGGCACCTAATTTCTTTATTTTGGTCTGTTTTCCCTTGATGCAATCAATACAAACATCAAAGTCTGTAAAGTCAATGGAATCTAAAATCCCATCAGACACAAGCCGCTCAACTCTAGTTTTAGAGATGTGACCTAAGCGTTTGTGCCATAATGTGGCCGAATTTTCTTTACTTAGTTTGCGTTTAGTACCTCGTGATTCCACATGCAAGGTTTCATTATAAGAAACAATTGTATCGAGCAAATATAAGTTGTCATATACACATAAAGAACCGGTTCCAACAACATTTGAATTTATAGATAAACTGAATTGATTGTTTCCAAATGAACAATAATAACCAGACTTGTCCAATAAAGAAACTGAAACAAAATTCCGTCTAAAAGACGGTACAACAAAAGTATCTGATAAATCCAAATAATAACCAGTTCCTAATAACAACCTAAAATGCCCTATCGCCTCTACTTCTACCGACTTGCCATCGCTCACGAAGATGTGTCTTTCAGCATCACTTGGCTTTCGGTAGCTCAAGCAACCCTACATAGAAACATTGATGTGAGTAGTAGCACCAGAATCTAACCACCACGTGTTTCTAGGTACTGAAGCTAAATTTACCTCAAAACAGACCAAAGTAAGAAATGTACCTTTCTTTGCATGCCAAGCATGATACTTGGTACAATCCTTCTTCACATGTCCAGGCTTATTGCAAAAGAAACAACTCTCATTGTCCTGCTGTTGTTTCTTTTGAGCTGGACCTTTAGCAGCTTCAATATTCTTTCTCTTGTTGCCGTTATCCTTAGAAGTGCTAGCCAAATGAGCACTTTCGGTCTTGTCTTGCTTCAATCTCTCTTCCTCTTGCATATAATAAGAAATGAGCTCATTAAGAGTCAATTTCTCCTTTTGACAGTTGTAACTGACCTTAAATTGACCATATTGTGCAGGAAGTGATATTAATACCAAATGCACGAGCAAGTCATCGGACAACTCGAGCTTCAGTACCTTAAGCTTAGAAGCAATATGAGACATTTCCATAATGTACTCCCTTATGTTCCCCTTGCCTTTGTACTTCATAAAAACCAAGCTTTGCAAAAGCGCGCTTATTTCTGCCTTATCGTTTTTCGCAAAACGCTTTTCAATTTCGACTAGGAACTCTTTCGCTTTGGTTGTCTCTTCAAATACCGCAACCCTTAAATGCCTCTAGAATGCCGCGCTTGATGATCATAAGACTCATGCGATTTGAGCGATCCCACTTCTCAAAGTTCTTCTTGTCATTAGGAGAACTTGCATCCGTAAGAGAAACGGACTACTCACTCCGAAGTGAAAGGTCTAGATCCATGCAGCCGAGAACAATTTCTATGTTCTCTTCCTAATCCTTAAAGTTGGTCACATTAAGCATAGGAATAGAGTTGATATTAGCAGATATAGTAGAAACACTAGATGTAAAGAGAACAAAACAAACAAACAAACATGCTCACATTAATAACCAAATACAATAATCAACAAATTCAAATAATGGTAGGTCCCATCTCAAGATACCTAACACAACATTAATATCAAGTCTTTGGATAGTAATATTAATTGTAAATGGTACTCTTATTGCAGTGATCAAACATTAATAATAATTCATGTCAAATAATAAATCTATCTTTGGATCGACTTATTATTCAAATGTAAAGCTTTATAATCGCCACATGTTTACTACCATAGGTGTGTATGCAATTCGGCCAAGTATTAACCTTCCTTTGGGCCGGCTAATTCCCGCATGAATTTACACACACACAAACATCCAAGATCCCTCATGAACAATCTACACAAGAGATGTCACTTTGGGGACATCTTGTTTCAATTAGACCATTTAGAATGATGGACTACTTTATTTAACCATAAAAGGTATACCAAAAATATTTGAATTTGAGTTGAAATTTTTTTAATTACAAAACAGCCCCTGATTGTGTAAAATTACAGAAAGGCCCTTAATTTTAAAATTACAAATCAGCCCCTGAGTCTGCAAAGTTACTGAAAGGCCCCTAAAGTTTCAATAATTACAAAAGACCCTATATTTTATCAAAATCACATAATGGCCCAAAATAATTACAAATCAAACTCCTCAAAAATTTTAAATTTTCAAGAGAGGGGCCTGAGCAAAAAATAAGTCTGTACAAACCCTAGGACTGTGTTTGTAATCGCTTTGACAGCCCATTCGTCACCTAAAGGCAACGTATGGCGGCGCAATCCTTCGACAACCAACTGAACGCGACAACGGCCAAAAACCTAATTGAACGACCAGCAGCTGCCCGATCCGAACCAGGTCGTGGTCTAAAACCACCGACCTTCCTCCTCACCGCCAAAAGCGCGGGTTTTACGCAAAGAGCCACCAGAAAAGTGGCATTGGTTTGGCGAAGGAGACTGGGTTTGCGAGGCACAACCCATCAACCCAAAGAAAAAATATATATATATACACACACAAAAACTGGGTGATATCACTGGAAATGTGATTAAAATTACCAACACATCATATTCAAAAGTCAAACAAACAGTACCACAAACAATATATCTTTATTTCTTAATTTTCTACCAACACACAGGAATCAATACAACATTACCACACCAAATATTGGATATGTATATATATTAATCAGACCAAAACTAGATCACAGATTCCAAGTCCCAACACAGTAACAAAAGTCAAACAATATTCACAAAATAATATTTCTTTATCCAAAGCACTGATTTATAAAACATGTATCAAACATATATTAATACATATATCTGATACCAAGCAATATATATCAAAAACAAGTTTCGAACAAAAACAATATCTCTAAAAAATTCTTAAAATCTCAAGAATCGATCATGGGTGGCTCTGATACTACTTGTAAGTAAGTTTGATTAAAACTAAATCAACATGCATAGGCACATAATCAATCTGAATCTTAACCTAAATATGTTTCTATATCATGATTAATCAAACCCTAAATACATATTAATAACCCATCTCAATTCAAGAGAAAAGGGAGATAATAGAAAGCGGAAGCGTATCTAAATCCATTGCCGGAGATTGGTGGACATATTGTGATCTTCCAAATTATCAGGATCTTTGTGAACCCTAAAAGTGTTCTCTATTGCTCTGTTGATGGGGATACAGACAAACTTAAAAGATCATGTAATTTGGGGAACATAACCCTAATATAATAATTAGATTATTATTGGTTTTGTTATTTCTAATTTGGCCCCTCATCAAATTAGATATAGCATTCTGGTATCTACACATTAATTCCATGACAATTATACCTTTAAGCCTTAATATTTTAAATCTTAATTAGATCACTTTAATTTAGGCTTAACCAAAGATAGCATAACACATTTAATATTTACATGTGTGGCCCCACATGATGGAATTTTTCCAACATAGATTAGTCATATATTAGCAAGCTACCAACTTTAATTTTCAATTTAAGGCATTTGTTGTATCATAGGATATCATGTTTAGCATCTAGATTCGGGTGCTAAACATCTAACCTTTGATCTTAATTTGTAAATACGAACCAAGTATAATGGGCCAAATAAGATCATCGTAGGCAGCAGAACAAATTTGACAATTTCTCTTGATTTTATCTGTTGGGGGGTTTTTAACGTAAAAATCATGTGTATTTTCTCTCCTTCTCTTTACTTGCTTTTGGGTTTTTGATTTTATTGATTGCCAAGAAAGTAGTAAAAAACATATTGATAACTTTCAATTTGAATCTTAAGCCCCTTGGAGCTTTCAATCGTCTCATTCTCGATCCAATGCATCATTTGAATTAGAGGAAATTACACCCAACCTACCTGAGATAACATTTCATAGGTGAAAACAAATTTTCAAATAATCTATACCGAACTCTAACGCAATTAGTCAAACTTAACTGGTGAAAGGGTATTTTCGTCCTTTATCTTTTTTCTACTAAAGAAAATAGAAATAAAAAAGAAAAAATATGGAATGATTGTGGAGATCAAAACAATTTGAAGTGAAATTATTAAAAATATATAAAAACTGAACCGAACCTATCCAATCGGTTTTTTCCGGTTTTCTTTTATTGTCCGGTTACATTCAATTCATTTTTATGAAAATCGAGAAGGGAAAGTAATTATCTTATTAATATTAAAGATAAAATATAACTTTTTCTAAGAGGGTGCAGAGGCCATGGCCCTTCCTGGCCTCGTAATAAGCTTCGCTACTGCTTCATCAATCATCAGGGACATAGTCGCGTTGTCCCTGTAACACATAAGCTCCTCGTCCTCGGTTACGTTCTTAGTCTAATATGGATGGCTTGGAAATTTCCAGTTCCAGCATGGACGTTATTACTAATGGCATCGAGAGCGAGTTTCGGTAAGTTCATTAAGTGAAGCGACGTGACGAAACTAATGTATTTTCGAAAAGAACTCTGCAACCCAAAAATGCAATGATAGTGGGTCGAACAGTGATATTTTGCAAAAACGCTTAGAGACTAAAATGAGAAATCTTGCCATTTTCAATCAGCAAGTTATTATTATGAAGTTTTACTGACCTTCATATATTTTGTTGTGGGAATGTAATACATTAAGGGCGTTTGGTAGCCCGCGTGTATTGAGTTAATGCAAGGACAGTGTTTGGCAGCTACTATCTCTTGTATTAATTAATACAAAATAATTGCTCTAATACACCGAGAGTGTGAGAAGCACACTATCTAAAACATCTAGAATTTGGATTCTCTATTGATATGATCTTTTTCCTGACCTCATATAATCTCATGACACATAAGCATTGTAATGAATGCGTGGTCAATATGTGATTGGTTTCCATAACCACTTTATCAATAACCAGTCACATGCTTTAAAAAGGTTAAAACGGTTAGGAAAAAGATCAGATCAGTAAAGGATCCAAATCCAAACATCCAGGAGAGGTGTAATTAGAGCATCCCCAAATCTCCAATACTGTGCCAATGCTAAAATTTAGCACAGTGTGTAAAAACCATACTCCAATGTAGTGTCAAATTTGGCATATGCTATATTGTGTGTCAAATGGGTCGGCATGCTATTCCAGTCATTCGCCAAACACCCACCTAAAACATACTAGGAAGCAAAGGCTTTGGACCAGGTGGAGATAGACGAGCAGCTCAAAATCCAGGTCGAGCAGAATAAAGCCCGATCCGCCAAACGTTCAAAGAAAGAGGTTTCGAAACCCGGACCAATCAAGAAATTCTAGAATCAACTCTCAAACTAGTCCAATTACCGATCACCTTATTTTCCCTCATATCGGGAGCAGTACCCAACAAAAAGGACCCCTCATAGAACAACGCCCCACTAAGGGAGGTAGCATAGATAACAAGAGAGGAGGATGGGTACATCTATCATACCCATCTCAACGCATCCCGAGAGATCGCATACCTCACCATCCGTGACACGAGTTTTCTCTGGAAGCCCGGTCCTATGAAGATCCTAGCTGACAATAGGAACTGTTACAAGTAATGTGACTTTTATAAGGATGTGGGACATAACACATTAGAATGCTACAGCCTCCACAACAAGATCGAAGGATTGGAAAGGGGTGGTCTTTTGGTGCAATTTTTACAATAAGTACGGGATAGTATCAAGATAGGGAAGGAGGTGCAGGGAGAGATTTAAGAAGCGTAAAAAAGAATGAAGGATAAGGGAAAAGATTAGATGCAACAGATCCAGATCATTCACACCATTAGCGAAGGCCCTACACTAGCAGGAACCTCTAATAACTCTAGAAAGAACCATGCTAGGAAGATCCTGTGACTCACCACCGGTCATGACGTATTCCGGGTCACTAAGGGATCCCAGGACTCCCCTTGTGCAAGCTAGATCATATTTATAGAAGAGGATGTCTACAACATGATGCAGCCACATAATAACCCGACGGTGATCACAGTGCAATTAACCAATTGCCAGGTTCATTGCATTCTGATTGATACCGGTAGTAGTGTTGAAATTTTGTTCAAAGGAGCACTCGAAAAGTTCAACCTAAAGAACTCATTATAAAACAGCTGTACCACACCCTTATATGGGTTCACATGTGACTCACTGATTCTAATTGGATCAAAGATCCTATCGGTGATAGTCGGAGAGGCTTCTTTCCAGCAAAACATAATGACAAACTTCGTTGTAGTTAATACCCCGTCAACCTACAATGTTATCCTGGGAAGACCTTTCCTATCAGGAATTAGGGGAGTGTTATCCATATACCACATGTTGAAATTTCTAGTCGGAACCGGGGTGGGAGAAGTTCGAGGAGATCAGCAAGTAGCCCGTAGATGCTACTCAGTGTCCACCAATCCTACTACTCTAGCCAAGCAATGCGCACATGTAACCATTGAACTAGTATAGAGGTATTAAAGGAGGATCACGGTATCCTGGAAAAAGAAGTGGTATTAGACATGATAGAAGAACCAAAAGAAGAAGATCGGGGTGGGCCAGTAGGAACCTTGTAGAAGAATTGGAGGAGATACCTATCAAGGAGGACGATCCTACCAAGGTGGTGAAGATAGAAGTAACGCTTGAAAGTAGGGTCAGGGAGGACCTCGTAAGGCTCATTAGGAAGTTTAACGACATATTTGCCTGGAGCCATGATGAAATGCCCAATATTCCCCTCACTCTAGCTACCCATAGGTTGGCAGTGGATGCAACCTTCAAACCAGTCAAGTAGAAACAGAAGCACTTCAACACCAAACGAAACGCTACGGTACATGATGAAGTAGACAAGCTCCTAAAGGCCAAGTTCATCTGAGAATCCCAATACCCATAATGGATAGCTAACGTGGTCATGGTGACCAAATCCAATGGGAAGTGGTGGATGTGCGTAGATTATACTGACCTCAATCGAGCCTACGCGAAGGACAACTTCATTTTGCCCAAAATAGACCAGTTGGTTGACTCCACGGTCGAGAACAAGCTCCTAAGTTTCATCACTGGGCAAGGCTTCTATTGCTACAAGGTAATGTCGTTTGATCTTAAAAATGCAGGTGCCACTTACCAATATCTAATGAACAAATTGTTCAAGGAACAGATAGGGAGATCCATGGAAATATATGTGGACGACATGATCACCAATTTCTAGATGGTGGACCAACATCCTAATGACTTGCTCCAGACTTTCCAGGTGATAAAGAAGAACCATATGAGGTTGAACCCTGCTAAGTGCGCTTTCGGGGTAGCTGTAGGAAAGTTCCTTGGGTCCATGGTACATGAAAGAGGGATTGAGGCCAACCCCGAAAAGATCAAGGCCATTCCGAACCTCGAATCTCTTATTACTCTCAAGCAGGCACATGGGCTGACTAGAAAGGTAGCAGCGTTTAACCGTTTCATATCCCAATCTATAGATAAGTGCATTCTCTTCTTTAAGATTATCAAGCGGGGAAAGAAGATGAAGTGGGATCAGGAAAGTGAGCAGGCTTTCCTGTCCATAAAAAGGTACTTAGCTAGCCCGCCACTACTAGTGAAACTTATACCAAGGGAGGAGTTACAGCTTTACTTGGCCATATCAGAAACCACTATAAGCGGAGCTCTAGTAAAAGAATGAGGGGTCCAGAGGCCTGTCTACTACGTGAGCCATTGATCAAGCCAAAATTGATATGATTTTGGCCCTCATTCCCGACTCTCTTTGCTTGATTCTTAGGCATTTCCCTATATTTAATGTCGTTAAATCAAGTGTTTCAGGTTTACTTAGGCCTTAGGGGCATTTGTGAGGAAGGTGAGGACTTTAGGGCAAAAGGAGCTCAAGTTGGCAAAACAGGGCATCTTCGCCACTTTGAAAAGTGGCGACATGATGGCTTAAGTGGCGACAGAATGCATTTCTTAGAAGTAAAGTATCAGGTGACGCTACATCATAAAGTGGCGACATAATGGTAGAAGTGACGACATAATGCTCATTTTAGAATTAAAAGCATCAGGTCTTGTCGCCATATTGACAAAGTGGCGATAATTGGAATTGCTTCAATGTCGCCACTTGCAAAGTGGCAAAAAAGATGAGAAAAGTGGCGACATGCGAATCTCAGAATGAGTAACCGTTTCTCGCCACTATATCGTTAATGGCCACTAAGCGGCGACATCACTCCACATTGAATTTTCAAACAGTTATCAGTACATCTCCAAGTGTTACTATATATATTCCTCTCTTCCAACTTGAGAAGGATCCAAACATTCCAAGAGCAAGAAATTTACAGAGTATTAAACCTAGTTTCTCCTCCGTACATCACTCTCTCAACTCCCTCGATTATCTAAACTTGAACTATCTTTTCCATCCACAACCTCAACATCAATGTCTTAATTACATCACCCAACCATTCCTCTCTTTCCATTCTCTACATTTCAATACCTTTGTCACTAACCATTAGACACCCACCTATCTAGACACATCCTCTTTTACCACTTTTGACACTAGGAGCAACAAAGGAAGAGAAGGAGCAAGCTCTAAAGAAGAAGGCCAAAGGGTGATTTCCTTAACTATTACTTCCCATTCATTTAATTGTAACTATGTGTAACTAAACCACTAATCTAGGGGATAGATGCGAGGAACATTTGTTGTGGGTTTTGCTTATGCTATGTGTAATTAAATCTCTACCTGTTTTCCATTCACTTAATATTGAGATTCTATACATTATTTTGATTTGCATTGTATATCATTAGTAGATCATTTTATTGTGTGGAATAATTTGTTGTGAAACCAATCTTGGAGTGACACCCTTGATTGGTTAAGGAACTTAGTGAATAGGATAGATATCTGTTAGATATACCAACCTCATTAATCTAAACCTTGATTTGTATCAAATTGATCCCACCTTGACCCCCTCTCCTTAATCGGTTAGGCATTAGGGTGGGCAGATGTTTAGTGTTCATTAAAATGACCTAAACACATTATAGGAAACAAATGGTTGGCATCTAAGAGACTTGGCCATTAATGAAGCTTTAAATAGAATTACCCATATCACTTGTGAATCCATCAATTCCCTAGCATCTATTCTATTTGTTTACATCATCCCTCTTATCAAGATTGTTGAGTCTTCTATTTTTCCTATCACTTTTGTTTGTTTAAATTACTTGTATGTTTGGTGGTTTATCAAACCACACAACTATCCACTCATTACGATTTATCTTATTGCAAAATAGATTAGTCAATCAATCTAAGGTTTTACTCCATTTCCCTGTGAAATGAATCTTGCTTACCACTTGCTATAAATTAACATATCAAAGGATTTTTAAGTGGCTAAAACATGGTTTTCAAAAGAACATAAAAGAGTATTTTGTTGAGCACACAAATGACCTCATCAAAATTGGCGTCGTTGTCGGGGAGTTTGGTAGTGATTGTTAAATTTATTGACTTTTCTTTGTGTTATACAATTGCATTAGATAGTTTATTTTGTTAGAATTTGCTAAATCTTGAGTTTCATTAAAATTCTCCATGTTGAGGTGTGTGTTTTTGTCCAAATTTCAAGCAATAGATCCTCTTGCGGAACAAATGGCAAATTTCAATAAAGGATTGGCATCTTTTACCTTAAGAGCCTCAAGGGTAACGGAAAGTCAAGTTAGAGAAGCCGAGGGGACGAGAGTGCAAGGAGGAGACATAGACGATGTAATGAAGAGCAACCTTCAAGTTATGCAAGCAACGTTTGAGAAGTTATTGAATGGATTTATTGAAGCAAGTCAAGATAGGTTCTCAAAACTAGAGAAAGCAGTGAATAGAATTGACGG
Source organism: Acer negundo (assembly GCA_035582765.1). Lineage (NCBI taxonomy): Eukaryota > Viridiplantae > Streptophyta > Magnoliopsida > Sapindales > Sapindaceae > Acer > Acer negundo. The sequence continues at coordinate 10,249,596 of CM069236.1, read as the reverse complement.
GCACTTGAGGAGAATTGCGGACAAGTTGTTAAGTGGGAAGATCGAAAGCTCAAGGGATTCACTCAATTTAGGAAGTGCTAGGGCCATTTTAAGAAGTGGAAGAATAGTGAACAATGGAAGAAATGAGGAAATTGCGAGGGAGAGCAACAACTCACCTAAGGAGAGAAAGGACAAAGAAAAGGGGATTCTGGTTCAAGAAGACATCGAAGGTGGAAGAATTCAAATTCCGGATGAGGTAGAAACATTGAATGCAAATCCTAGCAACAACAAGCTTCCTAACCCCGGTGTACCCAAAGTACCATATCCGGGAAGGTTGAGAAAGGACAAAATAGAGCAATCATTCAAGGATATCTACAATGTGCTCTCTAAGGTGACTATTAACTTACCTCTTCTAGACGCAATTCAGAAAATGTCGGCATATGGGAAGTTTTTCAAGGAATTAAATAAGGAGAAATATCGGTTTAGACCAAAGAATCAAGAAAGGCTTGATGAAAATGCAAGCGCAGTTATTCAAAAAGACTTCCTCCCAAGTTGAAAGATCCATGAAGCTTTATCATTAGTATAACCATTAGTGGAGAGGGTAAAGTAAGGGCTATGCTTGACCTAGGAGCAAGTATCAAATTCATGCCTTTCACAATTTACAAGAAGTTGGGATTGAATGAGCTAAGGCCAACAAAGATGTCTCTTATTTTGGCGGATCAATTGGCTAGGCAACCTAGAGGGATAGTTGAAGACATCCTTATCCAAATGGATAAACTAATCATCTCAGTGGACTTTTTAGTACTAGACATGGAGGTAGATCCAGATGAGAAAGATTCTATGATTCTTTTAAGGCGTCCTTTAATGGCGTGATAAATGTACAAGAGGGGAAGTTGACCTTGAAGGTCCTTGATGAGGTTGTGGATTACAAAGTTTTCGAGTATTTAGCGTACCTAATTATAGCACATGATTGTTATAGTGTGGACATCATGGATAGTTTAGAAGAGGAAGCTAGTTAGATGATTTTCTATCAAGATGGAGTGGATAAATTGATTTCCGAAGATGATAATATAGAGAATGATGTAAAAGCTTCAACGGATGAGTTGACTGAAATCAAGAAAAGTAACAAGGAAGACCCCCCCACTTCAAAAGCTAGAATTGAAAGAACTCCCTTCAAACTTAAAATATGCATTCCTAGATGACATTGGGAACTTTCCGGTTATCATTGCGGCAAACCTTGACCAAGATGAGGAGAAAACACTAAATTTATTAATTTTATAAAGATACTTTGATGTACTCCAAAATACTTTTTCTTTTCTTTTTATAGTATATTTCTAAAGACCTTTCATTTATTTTTATTTTTATACAAGAATTTATTTGGAAAACCCTTATTCTTATTCATTTGTTGTTTTTTTTCTTTTTTTTATGAAGATTATGTGGAGTTTTGTCAAGACTCCTGATATTATAAATAAATAAATAAATTATATATTTTTTCATACTTCTTTTTTAAATACATTCCATATTAAGAAGGGTCCAAAAAAATTTAACACTATTTGGAGGGGTTTTTGTAAGAATATCACTAATTTACTAATTTAGTTTAAAAGGCACCTATTTAGGTGGCCAGACAAAAATACCCTCATTTTGTCTGTTTGTGTCTTTTCAAACGTGGAGAGAATAGTGAAGAGAGAAAGCTTCGGTGTAAGAAATCCGGCTGTAAATCTGACAGCAAACTAACCGGCGTGGCGAAGTCGACGAGAACCTGCAATCTCACGGTAAGGTTATGTTTCGATGTCGTTTCTGTTGATAAATTTATGTTGGTTGTTGTTTTGATTTGTTTTTGCTGGTAGTTTATGTGTATTTGATTTAGATTATGTCTGTGAGTTAGTTTAGGTTTAGATTAGGGTTTGAATGTATAAAAAAGTTGTGTAGAAGACGATGAAGATATGTATTTTCGAGACTTTTAAAACGTTTTTCGAGCCTTTTTCGAGCCTTTTCAGAGCCTTTTCAAACGTTTTCCAATCTTTTTTAGGGAATATGAATAGGTTTGTCCATTTTGAATCTCCGAGACTTTTAAACGTTTTCCAAGCCTTTTCCGAGCCTTTTCCGAGCCTTTTTAAACATTTTTCGAGACTTTGTAACACTAATCTGAGCTTTTATCTATTTTGAATCTCCGAGACTTTTAAAACGTTGTCTGAGCCATTTTAAACATTTTTCGAGACTTTATAACAGTAATCCGAGCTATTTTCTATTTTGAATCTCTGAGACTTTTATAACGTTATCCAAGCCTTTTTAAACGTTTTCTGAGACTTTGTAATAGAAATCTGAGCTTTTTTCTATTTTGAATCTCTAAGACTTTTAAAACATTGTCCGAACCTTTTCCGAGCCTTTTTAAACATTTTCCGAGACTTTGTAACAGTTATCAAAGCTTTTTTCTATTTTAAATCTCCAAGACTTTTAAAACGTTTTCTGAGCCTATTCAAACGTTGTTCGAGAATTTTCATATGCTCTCCAAGCCTTTTCATATACTCTTTGAGCCTTTTCTTTTTTTCTCCGAGCCTTTTGATATACTCTCCGAGGTTTTTTAATGAACTTATATATTTTTTTTTCTTTGAATATGCAGATGATGAATCAGTTGAAAATTTTGCTTAAAACTCTAGAGGATGAATGGTACTCAGGAAAAATAACTCGGCATGACCATTTCGATCACCTTTCAGATATCGACAATGCACTTAACAGGGTACCTAAACATCTTATGGTCAAAGAACGACGTCGGTATACTGAGTCATGTTTTGGACATTTCCTTCAGATGCAACATGAGATGAAGTTTTCAGGTGGCATTTTCCATTGGTTGCTTATTCGTGAGTTGCATCACAATGGGCTGGAAGATGAGATGAGATGAGATTTCTTTTAGGTCGTCATTTGGTCCGGTTCTCGAAGATTGAGTTTTGTCTGATCACCGGATTGAAGTTTTGAGTCATTCCCAACACGTCGACCTATGCTATGGTAGAGAATGGCATACAACAGCAGTACTTTGAGGGTCGAGATGACATCAAGTATGGACAGCTGAGAGACGTATTGCGGAATGGTGTTTTTACCGAGCAGTACGATGAGGTTAAAATGTGCCTATTGTATATGCTTAACTGGATACTGATGGGGTTGGACGAGAGAGAGAAAGTTCCAATATGGAAGTTTCGCCTAGTCGAGGACTTGGACGTTTTTGATGCGTTCCTGTGGGGTTCACACATGAATAGGCGGTCTATTTATGGTTTCAAGCATGCATTGCCGATCAACAGCAGCGGTTCGAACAACGCCAGCTATGAAAGGACGTTGCCGTACACAAACAGGAGACGTACAACATATACAATCTAACGCACGCATTGTTGGTGAGAATTTAGAATTAGATGACGAACTTTAATTGTAATTTTTTTCATATGACTGATGTATTGGATTCTTATCGTACTTATCTATTGTGTAGATATTTGCTTTAAAGGTTATCCCCGAGCTTGGCAACAACGACTGTGGGACTCGCAGGGAAATAGAGCTATACCCCCGTATTCTGAAGTGGGTGTTGAGCCAATGACCAAGGGGGGAAAAGCTGGATAACATTTTCAACTAAAACATAAGTATTTTTTTTATTATTATTAATGTTCATAGTTATTAGTATGTATAAAAGTACAATGGTCTGACTACGATTTCAGATGGTGCCGACGACAGCTTAGAGGGTTGCACGGTACTTCGAGGGCATTTACGAGAGAGACAGTCTATATGATGCCGATGCCGCTGATATTCCTGATCATATCCAGGATCCCGATCAACATACTACTGCCAGACCTAGTGATACTGAGGGTCCGTCTTCCGAACTTAGTGATAGGGAGGATTCTAACCTAGAAAGTGGCAGTGGGAGGCATAGACGAGTTCGATTCTCGTTGCCCAGACAACCTCGAACTTGAGGTGACTCATGATGAGGCATTGGAGGGCATCCACAGGTACGTTAAAATATTTGTACCGCATTATTTAATTTGAATCGAGTGAACGGTTTTAGTACTGACAGAGTTCAAAATCCTTTTAGGATAGTTGGGACCAAAAATTCGCTAAAGTGATAGATGTCATCTGAGATTTACGGGAGGATATCCGAGGTTTAAAAAAGGATGTCTGAAAGAGTAATGAGAAACGAGATCAGCAGCATGAAGAGTTGCTGGGCTTGATCCGGGCACTTCAGGGTTCAACCTTGCAGTCCCATCGAGATGGTCCACCGTTCGATGACCGAGACTTTACTCATAGAGATAGGCCAAGTGGTCATTAAGACAGGATAGACCCTGACACCAAACGAGCGGGTACTGGTCCTACGGAGATAGTACTTGATCATTAGGGGCCAGTTATGACCGAACAAGAGCAAGTGCGTGGTGGTACACAGATAGCAATACTGGAGCAGGTACTACCTCAGGACCTCAGCACGGAGCGCTTGTCGCTGTTGTTGCATGATCCTGTTCATTTCCAGGACCTCACCATGGACCACTCATCGTAGTTGTTGTATGATCATGTACATAACCAGGACCTCACACCGCACCGCTCGTCGCTGCCGCTGCATAATCATGTACATTTTCAGGACCTCACATTGCACCGCTTGTCGCAACGTACCCCTCCAACTGATCCTAGCTTACAAGGTTCCTCTTCACAGCGCGACCCTCTGGTCAATTGGAGCGTTGCGTACCCCTTCAAGCGATCCTCCTCACAGCATAACCCTTCCGTCGATCGGAGCGTTACGCATTTCTCCAGGTGATCCATGGGGAAAGATTTGGTCCGTCACGACCCACCCTTCCGGTAGATCCCAGCCGATCAACGGGGAGGGAGTTCTTCCTTATATTGCACTGATCCCAATGATTTAGACCGGAGTCCCCCACCCTTAAAGCATGAAAACCGAATTCAACAATGAGGTTAGCAACAATGGAGCCCATACACAAACCCCTGTCGACCGAAGAGGCCTAGGATGATGCCGCAGCCACCACATGAATAGGTGCCACATGGATTGGTATAGTATTTTCAAAGACCTACGTCAAATAACCTGGTTATCTAACTTTTCAACAATTATACGAATGTGATGTAGATCTACACGAGCCAGTTGGAGTCAACTGGTTCCACCGGTTTCAGTCCAACTTCACGGAATTTGAAGATACCGTTTGTTCCTTACTTGAATTGTTTGTATAAGTTTCTTTCACAAATGGTAGAATCCTAACAATACAAATGTTGAAATTGTCAGCAAATTAATGCGTACTTAAAGATTCTTAAGAAGCGTCAGTGAGCATACCCCACTGTCTACGGTTCGACGACTAACATACTGGATTCACAATTCTATGTAAGTGTTTATATTGTACGGTTTTCAATACTGTATTGATGTGTTTTATACATCTTTTGCCTAACATTTCGATAAATTTTCTATGTACAGTCATTGTTAGATCATGCATGGGACATAATCACCACTGGTGAGGACAGGAAACCCCTAGTCGGTTGGTCTATGCTGAAGCACCAGTGGTTCCCTGATGGTACGTGGAGAGTTCCAGTCAAGAAATCGACCATGGCACGATGTTGACATGGTGAGTGTATATTTTACATGGCGTCATTGTGTATAATAAAAAAATTTGTCACTGCTAACACTTTGTTCAAACACTTACAAGTTCTGATTCCTTGCAACCTTAGACGTATGCATTGGGTCATGGCCAGCGTCGACCTCACAACAGGGCAAATTTTTGTTTTTGACCCGTTCAAACAAGAGGTACCATATACGCACAGGAAAAAACGGGTCACGTGCTAAGGTGGTTTTTACCCTCGATGCTACATACGGTTCACTTTCATAGGAACAGACAGAGGGGTGATAAGACGTACAATAAGAGGGATGGGCCCTTTCGGATGTTGCTCGTGTCTGTAGACCTTGTGCCTTAACAACAAATAGGGTATGACTGTTTCAAGTTCTTATCCTATCCCAATCGGTTTTAATAACATTCCATTCTAATGGTTGTTCATGTGGTGAATTGCAGGGGAAACGGTGGTGGCCATACTTTGAGAATGATAGAGTACCTGACGGCGAATGGGAATATGTTCGACTAGTCGGAAGATGATATGGCCACCATCCGGGAGAAGATGGCCGTGGAGGTTTTTTGTAACTCCAAGCCCATGTAGTTGATGTACATAACATTTGAGTAATGAAATGATGATTTTTTTTTTCTCAAGTGTTTGCAGTTAAAAGTTCAACCCACATTTCATACATTGAAATCCATAAACAATACAAGAAATTCATGAACATTATAACAAAGGATCCAGTATGACATTAGACAAAGAACTAAATTCAAATCTATTTTCGAACATAAAATCAATCAGAATAGTTCAACATAAAAGCATAAGAACCAAGGGTCTCATAAAAAAACTGTATCGAGCATGGTTCACAAATTCTGAACGATGTTGGAAGACATCAAGTTGGAGACATGTTCCTTAATCACAAGCTTTTCTGGTGGCAATTCGTCTTCCTCTTGTACTGCCTTGTTATGTTTGATCGCTTTCCTCTTGTACGGCTCCATTCATTCCACAGTAGAGTCCTTCTCAGGGCATGTTTGTTTATTGTGTCCAGCCTCTTCAAATCCTTTTTACTCAAAAAAAATTAACCTTTATAAATCACGGTTCTAGGTTCTTGTGATGCCAAGGTGCTGCTTGTACAAATACCAAACGAGTATGAATCTGCTCCGGGAATAACCCACATTGTCACATTATCAGAATCAGATACTGTAACATTATACCGGACCTCGGAAGTCCCAAGCATATCTGGTGCAGTGCAACTAACTCCTTGTACACGTCTACCACGTGTTTGAATTTGTTCAGGCTCTTCATCCACATTTTGTAGATCATCAACCTGTTCATTATTTGCCTCATTATCCACGTCATGGTTCGAGTAATTGTTCTGTTCATTGTACTGTCCATTGTAATACTCAGTTACAATGACACATACTTGAGGGATCACCCAATCTTCCCCCAACATAAACTGGACATCATCGTCATTTCTTATAAATGTGTGACATGTGCTGCCAGGAACGATTGATATTGATGACATATCAACATTGAATTTGTTTACATCATACTTCACAATGGTATGCACGATCGACACTAATTCTTCGTAAGTCATATTCTTTGACACATCCATTCCCTGGTTATCGGATCCAACAAACCTTTAACTTCTGTCGAGTAACTGCTCCCATCGACCATTGTAAGATATTACTATCCTAACCCGATTCAAGATTCTGTCAAATTAATCATCACAAACCATTAATAAAAACCCAGGACTACAAAATATTTTCACATCTTACATTTACAAAGGCTCGAGTGAGGATATTGAAAAGTCTCGGAGAAGACTTCAGAAGTCTCGAAAAAGACATGAAAAGGCTTGGATAGTGATTCCATTGCAAAGTCTCGGAGAAGACATGAAAAGGCTCAAATAGTGATTCATTGAAAAGTCTTGGAGATGACTTGAAAAGTCTCGGAAAAGACATAAAAAGTCTCGGAGAAGACATGAAAAGTCTCGATACTTATTCTTTTAAAAAGCTCGGAGAATATTTTAAAAGTCTCGGAGAAGACTTGAAAAGTCTCAATGAAGGCAAGAAAAAGCTCGGAGAAGACTTCAAAAGGCTTGATACTTATTCATTTAAAAAGCTCGGAAAAGTCTCGGTGAAGGTAGTAAAAGGCTCAGAAAAGTCTCAGTGAAGGCAATAAAAGGCTCAGAAAAGTCTCGGTGAAGGCAATAAAATGCTCGGACAGAGTTTACAAAGTCTCAAAGATCCAACAAAAGACTCCTATAATAATTTTCTTTATGAACAAATGAAAATGTGAATAAATTAAAAGAAGTATTTGCTAGAAATATTACTTTGTTGTACTGAAGCACGTCCATTTCTTTATAAGTTGAAGAAGAAAGCCGAGGCAACCTTGAACTTTTATTTGTAGAGCAAGAGAGAGAGACATTAAGTTAACACTACTGTCGTTTTTGTTGGAAGTGTGTGTTAGGATTATGCTCAATAGCAAGAGTGTAATGTTGTAATTGACAATCTTTTTCATATTAATAAAGTGATTTCTGGTTTAACAAATCGTATAGCATTTATAGTTTGATATTATAATTGTCAAAGTAAATAATCATAAGGTCTAAAGACTATGGGAAAAGAAGAATTGTTCGTACATCTGGATATGTATGTGGTAGACACAATTCTTTAGTTAGTCTTGAATAATGTTCACAACTTAAGTTAAAGGTTGGGCACCTTTATCTTGTTAAAGTTGTAGAATTCTTTTGCTAGCATTTGAGTGGGATCAAATGAGATATGATGAGTCTAAAATCATCGGAGTGTCTTCGAGCAAAAGGATCTAGTGCACTGGGTGCATTGAACTGGATCACAATGAAAAGCTTTATCTAGAACCGTCAATAGATAATAGTCTTTTCATTATCAGGACAATCGGAGAGTCTATCTTAATCCTGAGATAAATGATGGACTTATGGTTGCAAGTGATATCATTTGAGTTATCAATGAGTACGATTATATCGCATAGTCTATCCTCGATAGTTTGGTGATATTCATTTGTTAATCGATAGAGAACTTCATTTATAGATATGGACATCGTGGCTCCATTTAATTAAATGAGAGTATAATATCATCATATGGATGTTTTGAGATAATTGGATATTAAATCTCAACGTTGAGTTTTCGATAGTGTCTATTGAAAACATGGCTTCTGGACAAGTCAAAATATTCAAGTTCAAAACGTGGTCATATGAGTAAATATGGTAACTTGGAGAGTTATAGGCGGTCTATGAACTCTTGGCGATTACTGATATTAATCACGAGGATACACTATCTCCAATATGATTGTCTAGGGTATGAATGAGGAGCATCTTCCTTTTCTATCTTTATTTAAGAGTTCAGTTTTAGCTCTTTAGTGGAATGAGTTAAAATTAATGGATCGGACCTAAGTGAATCATTTGTTGATTGTGATTAGGTTATGTCTATTGAAGCTTAAATTTAGATGGCCCGCCAAGATCCCCAATCCACACGGACTTGCATGGATCACTTGATATATTCTACCGGACCAATTTAAAGGTCCATCTAGAATTGCATTTAATATATTAAGAATATAATTTGCACATTATTTTAGTAATGGGCTGCTCAATTATATTAATATATTAATGAAAGACATGTGGGCTTGTTTCTTTTAGTAAGAATGGGTCTGGTTCACATGTGGGCTTTTTATTTAAAGTCCAATGGATTAAATGAAATAAGAAAATAATATTTTGGCCCATTTACTCTAAGTGGGGCGGCAAGGGTTAGTTTAACCTAATATATTATTTTGTTTCATTGTTTTAATTAAACAAAAATTAATTAATTGTTTAATTAATTGTTTAATTAAAGAAACAAATCTTTTATAATCAGGAAATATATTTCCTAAAAGTAAAATTAAAAGACTTGTTTGATAAGGAAATAAATAATTAGTTTTATTTATTTAATCAAATAAGAAGTTTTTTTTTTATTTAGTCAAAATAAAAGAATAAAAGATCTATGAGTTGGATTAGGTTTTGATGTCTTAAAAAAACTAGATGGAAATTAGGGTGCAACATAAGCCTATGGTGGGCATGTGATTTCGGCAACCCTAGTTATTTCTAGGTTAAGATTTCGGCAACCCTAATAATAAAAGAAAAGAAGAAGCAAACTTAGGCCACCTATATATTGACAAGTATAGAATTCGACCACCATGATATGGGTTCATGATACAAATTTCTTCTTCTTCTCAATTCATAGAAAGCTTTTTATTCTACTAAAACAAAAGGAGTGTTAGATTATTCTTTGATAGTATACTATTTGCTTATTCATTAATAAGCTTGTGTATACGATATCGATCTAGGTTCACGCGAGTTTCGATCATTAGATTGAGAACTCAAAAGTGACCGGAATAATCTTAGTCATTCTTTTGATTGTTTTTGTGACTAACAAAGAAAAGAAAAGTTTGTTTTGTCCATTCACAGGTTTGCAATTCAAAGAAAAGGGAGACCACGCTCCTAGGTGATCCACGTTCATGCTAGGATTGAAGATCTTGCGGATTACCATCGACGTAAGTCAATCGGATCACGCGACAAAAGGTATTCTACTTTTTGTTATTGTATATGTATGTTTAATTAATTAAAGGGTTTAAGGTTCATAAAGGAAAATTTTTTAAAAGTCACTAAATCTAATTTTTAGTATCGCTTCCGCTGCGTGTACTTCTTTGGTATTTTTTCCCAACAGTGTGGAGAGAGAAAAGTACATAGAGAATAACACAAATGATGAACTAAGGGCATTTTTGTTCGTTCATCATAATAGGTGCTTTTTAAACTTAAGTTATTAAAGGGGTGACTTTCTTACAACACCACTTTAAAAATGTGACATTTCCCACCATTTCCACTATTAAGAAGATTAAACTTAATTCTAAAAGTTTTTTTTATTTTCCAGCCCTTCCAATGAAAATAAAAAAATTACAAGTTTAAATTTGATTAATAACTTACGTCATAGTTAACTTTTGTTTTTAATTGCATAATAGTTTCTTCCTTTTTTTTCACTTTGAAATCAAATAAATTTTCAAATATATATATATATATATATATATATATATTTATATATATCAGCCTTTCTCCCCTCGGACGAATTGATTTTATTTATATCAGTTCCATTAAATTCACATACTTAAGTTTAGTCAAAGTTTTCTTAAACAATCAATGATTCACTAGTCTGGTCCTAATCTTGAAAGTTCAGTTCGATCTTTATATATATTTTTTAAAGTTTATAAAATGATAAAAAGATGAAATGGAGGCAAGACATTATACATGCTAAAGATATGTGTGTGAAGCATCTTTAGATTTTTTTTTTTTTTTTTTGTTAGAGAATTTTTTGTTTTGATTAATAATTTAATTAAGGATAAATTATCATTAACAAAATATTATTAAAAATAGAGTGTGAATATACATGTAGTTATAAGCTATGACCACACAGTCTATAGCAATAGTGTTCATTTGGGAGAGCTTGTCTACTAGCTAATAGAGCTTTTTTAATTAAAAAAGCTCTTCTCAATTTTTTTTTAATCGTTTGATTGTCACTCAGTAGAGCTTTTAGATGATTAAAAAAATTGTTTTACATCTACTTAGATAAGTCCAAATTTTTCCAAGTAGATCTTTTGAAGATTTTTTAATAAAACTAAAATCTCCAATATAACCCTATAATTTAATATTTGCTAGAGTATTTTTATCATTCTATCATTAAAAAAAACTCTATTTTAATTGACAACCAAACAACAAACGACTAGTTTTTAAAAAATCTACTTTTAAAATATCTACTGTAAAAAGATCTACTTGAGAAGCTCTCACAAACGTGATAAATTGTAATCCTCTACTTTTTAATATTTTGGATTGAATTTTGACATGATAAGATATAGTTACCAAAAACAACTCAATTATTAATATTATTTTTTTGAATGACTCTAATTATTTTAGTTAATCGGAAAGTATTAGTTAATTTCACATTCAAGTTCTGTGTATATATTTGACTGAGTCAAGAGTTTCCATAAGCAATACAAGCCAGCGCATCATTCATTTATTATTATAAATCTTCTTATATCTGAATCACTTATGAGTTAGGACTTACCATTTTTTGCTCTCTAAAATTTCTTATAATCCCTTTCAATATTTCTCTCTGTACCACCCAATTTTCATGCCAATACAACCCACACACACGGAGAATATCTGAGAGATGGCACCAGAGCTGCAGAAGGGACCCTTGGCCGTAGAATCCGGCTTTGATGACTCTCGTTTCGATGATGACGGTCTTGTAAAACGAACCGGTTTAGATGATCTACTCTTCTTGTCTCTGGGTTAATAAACGTTTGACATTACTTTTTAGCATAGTCAGGGTGGTTTTGTTACGACCAGTCTGGTAGTGTAAATAAACAAAGCTAGCCTTTACCAGGGGTAGATGTAGGGCACTAGCAGGGGCTATGCCGACACCCCCTCCCCCCACCCCCCTAACAAAAATAACCACTTTAAAAAGTGTATTAGGATGAGGTTAGTCAAATGGTAAACTTTTCACATCTACTCTATAAGATCATGGGTTCGAGTTTGCCCCTTGCCTTAACCCAACTAGTTGCTCATTGCAAAATTTTGGCGATTTTGTTCTCTCATTTCTTGTTGTCATTGTTTAGGGTTTGATTTATTTTTATTTTTTAAAAAAGTATGTTTAGGGTTTGATTTGGAACTAAGATTTGATTTTTTTTATTTTATTTTCTGCATAGTTTTTGAAGGAACATTGGTGACAGCAAGTGCACATTTAATAACAGCAGTGATAGGGTCAGGACTCAGGAGTGTTGTCACTTGCATGGGCTTTAGCTCAACTGGGTTGGATTGCTGGGACAATCGTTCTCATAGCCTTCTCTATTATCACTTGGTTCACTTCTGCTCTTCTCGCTGACTCTCACAGGTCCCCCTTTAATGGCACAAGAAACTACTCTTACATGGAGGTTGTCAGAAACAATTTAGGTACTAAAATTCTATGCAAAATGTTTTCATTTATTTCTTCCTATATGAGTTTTCTTATATTTTGTCTTTCTTGGAAGTTTTGACTAGTCGTGAAATGGTCAAGATCAGTCTAAACTATAAAAGATTCAATATAAATCTCCAACCCATTTGACACCTCTACAAAGCAAACCCGATCCTCTCGGATTTCGGACTCTTAACTCTCTACCTCTGTTTTTGACAGGAGGGGCAAAGTACAAATTATGTGCTTTAGTCCAATACGTAAATCTTGCGGGAATAACAATTGGTTACACAATCACTACATCTATTAGCATGGCGTGAGTGAATTATAATAATCTCTCTTGTGATTTTAATTATCAAATTACATGGTTCTAAATGCTTATAATTTCTTTTTTACTGTGATTTTCACCCAAAAATGTTGTTATTTGTACATCCATTATAAAATTTTAAAGAGTAAATTACCCTGGTGGCCACTACTTTTAGGCATAAATACCAGTTTAGTAATCACTTTTACCCAATGTACCAAAATGGCCACTTTTGGCATATATTCGTTAACGGTGGTCATTCCGTCCATTTTCTAACGGAATTGCTGATGTATTGCTGATGTGGCAAACAGAATTCACTACTTGTACATGAAAAACCATTTTTTCCCTTACCATTTAACAAAAGCCACCATCTTCAAACTTCATCATCTTCAAACAAACCTAGATCAGAAAAAAAAAATATTAATCTTATTGTTTAAAAAAAAAAAAAAAAAATTCTTATTCTCTATCTTATCAAATCCAAACCCATCTCCATCCCTTTGATTTAAGAAAAAGGCATCTTAAAAATATTAATCTTATTGTTTAAAAAAAGAGGGAGACTCCACGCCTCTCCCTTTTTTTCTTTGATTTTTTCTATCTTTGAAAATCAATCTCTCTAGCTTGATCTCTCTCTCTCAAACATTCAATCATCGTCCCCACCATCATCGTCTCTGCCATCATCGTTTGGGTGTAGGGTTGGGTGGGTTTGATTCCAGAGATCTAGAATATGAAGATATTTGGAAATTAATTATTTGGGTTTTCAAATTTCTGATTTTTTTTTCTTCTAGAAATTGATGATTTGGGTTTTCAAATTTCATTTTGTTTCCATAAATTCAATTTCTTCTCAATTCGATTTTTTTCCTCATGCTTGGTGGTCCATGTGAACAAATTCAATTTTCAGAAATTCTATTTCTTCTCAATTTATGATTTTTTTTTCTTTTGGAAATTAATGATTTGGGCTTAAAGGAAAGTTTTCTTGTTCATATTTTGATGAGTGGTTTTTGTTTGATGGATTTATGTGAATCATATTTTTGAGTTTTGTATTTGTTTACAGATTGCCATATTGGTCTCTCATGTTCTGATTTAAATGTGATTATATTTTGTTCTTCGATTTTTCGATGATTGGTTTGGTGTTGATTAATTTTTGGTGTTCATTTCAGTTTTTTTTTTTTTTCCCGATCTGAGTTTGTTTGTTGAATATTGATGTATGAAGATGATGGCTATGATGGTGTTGAATGATGTTTGAAGATGATGATGGTTTCTGGGTGTGACAAAGGCGGCGGGGTTGGTGGTGGTGCTGGGTTTGTTTGAAGATGATGAAGTTTGAAGTCTCTACCACTAACAAATGATTAATTAGTTATTTTGTTCTTTAGTTTTTTTTTTTTCCAATCTGAGTTTATTTGAAGATGATGGCTTTTGTTAAATGGAAAGGGCAAAAATGGCTTTTCGTGTGCAAATAGTGAATTCTGTTTGCCACATCAGCAATACATCAGCAATTCCGTTAGAAAATGGACGGAATGGCCACCATTAACGACATATCTGCCAAAAGTGGCAATTTTGGTACATTGGGTAAAAATGGTTACTAAATTGGTATTTATGCCTAAAAGTGGTGGCCACCAGGGTAATTTACTCAATTTTGAAATCTAAATTTAACCGTATGCACTCAATTTATTACCATAAATAACTCTATTCTGTGTTATCTATATATTGAATAATGCTATCTATCTTTCTCATTTACCTTTCCCACTCACTAGTTGACACGTATACACTTTTTTATTTAATAAAAAGCTCTCACTTTTTACTGTAAAACTTGTTTACATCTTCACCCCTTATTAATAAAATGATAGAAGCAGTCATCAGGGGTAAAAACGTAAACAAACTTTACGATTTATTAAATGAAAAAGTGAATATGTGTCAAGTAATGAGTAAGAAAGGCAAATGGAAAAGATAAATGGAAAAGGTAGATAACATTCCCCAAATAAATTTGACTCATTCTATTATCATTTATGATCCGTATAATTATATGAGCCGATTGAATTTTAAATTTATAATTGAATGGTCCACAAACAGGGAGGGCCCACAGGGTTCCTCAATTTATTATTATTTTAAAAAAAAAAAAACAAAAAACTCTTTAAAAATTATACATTTACCATTAAATTTCATCAGTTTTTTTTATTTTGACCCCCCAAAATCTTCTAATTTAGTATAATGAACCATTCATATAAAGAATTCTAGCTCCGTCCCTTCCACAAAGACAAAAGTTTGAAAAATTAAGAACTAAAAAAAAATTAAACCACTTTCATAATTACAAGTCAACTGCTGTATATAAATTTTGTATATAAACTGAATCCCAATGTATTCATATATTTTTATGTGTGCACACCTGAAATTATATATTTACACACCCAATGAAGTCTAACCTTAATTATTATTATTATTATTATTTTCCAAACAACACACAATGTCTGTAGACAAGAGTATTATATATTTTGCTTCAATTGCATGAGCTGAGGAAGCCAACTTCTACGTTGTCTTCTTTTGTAAACTTTAAACCATCTCAAATTCTTTTTTCTTTTTTTTTTTAATTCTATCCATCTCAAATTTTTGACTTGCATAAAGAATGTAAATTTATGTGCTTTAAGGACTTATTTGTGTAAAACTGAAAGCAATTTGATTATTTACTTGTTGCTCCTGTGGTTTGAGTTTAGAAAAGAGATTTTTAATTTACTTTAATTAAATTATTCTGTCCTTACTAATAATCCATCGAAGGGTAATTAGATGTACAATAATTCTTTTGATTGATAGTATCGGCACCCTTTCTTTTATTGTTAAATTATTGTCAATAGAAAGTTTCGTTTGTTTGTTTTTATTTTTATTTTTTTTATAATCAAATGTATCTAAACACACACATTAATAAAATTTGTTAACCGCCAAAAATAGTTGGGGGTTCAAAGAAGAATTTTCCACTCAGATGAGAGCTAGGAGGAAGCTGTAAAGAAGTACCCCACCATCACAGGAAGGGGGCTGCATCGAATATAACAGAATATTACATGAAACAAAAGATCCTGCAATCATAGACTCCGGATACCCCATTGCCATGTCAAGGTACCCCTCTGCCATATCTGGGTACCCCGCCTCCAAGTCCTAGTACCTCACCACCTTATCGGGGTATACCTCCGCCACTTCTATCCGAGTACCTTATTACTACACCTTGGTACCCCGCTACTATACTCGGGTATCCTACCAGTACCTCACCACTGTATCTTGGTACCCCGCTATTGTATTTCCTCGGTATCCTGATTCCTCCTAGAACTAATCTACCAGGAAGCAAGAATATCAGAAGAATAAGCTACCAAGTAAGAATGCTCCCCATATTGAACTAAAAGAAGGATGCTACAAGAATACATGGGTAGACTTCTTCTTCAAGTAACGTGAAAGGAAAGGGTTGATTCGCCCATTGAAACGCCATAAATGAGACCTAAAATCAAATTGATTGATTTATAGTTCGAATATAAACGGAAACATGACGTCATTAAAGGGAGCCATTCCTACGTAAATCAATCCCTTCATTAAACGACTATCAATTCCTCTAACACGGTCATGTCCAAGAAAAGAGGGAGGAAATAAAAGAGAACGGTCATGTCCAGGAAAAGAGGATCTAGAGCTTTTCTACTTATCAACTCGTACGATTTCACCATCTCCAACTGTGTCAGAGTTCTCCTAGAAAGGATAAATCGCCATTGACTGATATCTAGTTTAGAGGGATCAGTTTGGAGGGATCAAAGAGTTGTATCTCATATTTTGCCAATATATAAGTGCAGACATTATTTTCTTCTAACTTACCATCATCCTTGTATCTAGTTTGTTTTTATTGATATTATACAGGTATCGAGCTACATGATACCTCTCCGAACCAAGGTCTTTCACGACCGTGGTCCCATTTAAAGTTATTATTTAGAAACTCACCCCTGTGACGATTTTCTGGTAACACTTTTTGGCGCCGTCTGTGGGAAACAAGATCTTCCTAACGTTTACAAAGAAGATGTCCTAGTTCTACCCGGCAAAGTAAAGAGATGAGATTTTGATCTTCTCAAGGGTTGCCCGCCCCTTAGGGCCACATTCCCTCGCTTCCACTCAGAGAATCCAGAAGTAAGGAAGAGGATCGAGAAATAACAATCTGACACCGATTCCCCCATCAAATGTTGGCTCTGTGCCTCAAGCTCCTATGGCCCAAGAGATCAGTCGTGATGTCTTGGAACAGCAAGCTACTGCCTACGTAGAAAGTATCCACCTCTGGATGATAACTCAAGGGATACCCTTCGAAGTACCCTGGACCGCAAGAGAGGTAGAGCCGAGTACACGGGTACCGGTCTTCGATAGGCTTTGACCACCTCTTCTAGTTCCAAACTACCCAGCAAATTTTAAAACCCGACAAGTGAGATCAGCATTAGATATTCCTCCCAAGAGAAACCAGCAAGCTATGACACCAATAGCCGAAAAGTGGGCTCCATATCCCGATGCCGGCGCAAGTACCAAACCAAAAAGGAATCCCCGAGGGAAATTTCATCGGAGGGAGGATCGCTAGAAGATGACTATTGTATCTGAAACCTCGAACAATGACGGCCTAGAAGTCAGATCCAAGCATGATGTATCCAAGCGATTTGAAGATCAGATAGCCAAAATGGCGAGAGAACTTGAAGAGTTAAGGAAGGGTAAGCACCGAGGTACCCGAAACCCCCTATGAGAAATGAATGCACCCAAGTTTAAAATGCCGTCTGAAAAATATTTCGGATCTAAGGATCTCGTAAGCTACCTAGAGAGCTTTGTGCACCAAATGGAAATTCAAAATGCTACTCGGTCTGCTATGTACAAAATGTTCCCTTCGACCATGACAGATTGTGTTAGAACCTGGTTCAGGAAGTTACCTTCAAGTAGTGTGGACTCCTTTACTAAATTAACTACAGATTTCTTTGCACAGTTTCAGGGGATCAAGCCTCGCCCCAAAGACCCCATCCTACTATAGTACGTGACCTAGGAGCGGGGGGAAACACTAAGATCTTACGTGGAGAAATTCCATAAGAAGGTTATACAGATGGGGGTATTCGCTGAGAAGGAGACCCTAGCCAATTTCCAAAGGAACATGTAGGCGAGGAGACTGATTCGGTCATTCACCAAGCATCCACCTTAAACCTATCAGGAAGCCTACGACAAGGCTCTAGAACAGGTGGAAATAGAGGAACAACTCAGAATCAAGATCGAGCATAGCGAAGCCCAATCCGCTAAGTGCCCTAAAAAGGAGGTTCCAAAGCCCGTATCAACTAAGAAAGTGCAGAACCTTCCTCCCAATCGGTCTGCGTATAAGTTGCCACATTTCTCTTTGCTTTGGGATAGATACCCTGCACGAAAGAGTCCTCCCCGAACGCCTCCACTAAGAGAAGTAGCCTGAATAACATGGGAAGAAGATGGGAACAACCACTACACCTCTCTTAACGCCTCTCGAGAGACCATATACCTCGCAATCCGTGACAAAGGTTTACTTAGGAAGCCAGATCCTATGAAAGCTCCAGTAGACATAAGGAACTGTTATAAATATTATGATTTCCTCAATAATGTAGGACATAATACATCGGAATGCTACAACCTACGTAACCAAATCGAAGGACAGGCAAGAGGAGGACTTTTGATTGAATTATTGCAACAAGTGCGGGATAGCATCAAGACGGGGAAGAAGGTACAAGGAAGAATGCAGGAAGCGGAGGAGAGACGAAAAGACAAAGGAAAAGAATTGATGCAGCAAATCCAAGTCATCCATACTATCAGTGGGGGCCCTACCTTAGTAAGAATTTCCAACAACTCCAAGAAAAACCATGCTAGGAAGATTCCTAGACTTTTTACTAGTAGCGACGTGCTTAAGATCACTAGGGAATCCTAAAATCTTCCACGTGCAAGCCATATTATTTTCACGGAGGAAGACGTATATAACACAGTTCAACCACATGACGAGCCAATGGTGATCACGATTCAGATAGCCAATTGCCAGGTCCATCGTTTCCTGATTGATACGGGGAGCAACGTAGACATTCTTTTCAAAAGGGCTCATGGTAAGCTCAATTTGAAGAACCTCTGTTATAACAGTTGTACCACACCTCTATATGGGTTTATAGGGGACTCGTTGATGTCGGTTGGGTCCCATAGGCTACCAGTGATAATTGGGAAAGCACAATTTCAGCAGAACGTGATGACTGAGTTCATTGTAGTTGATACTTCGTCTGCCTACAATGCCATACTGGGAAGACCTTTCCTATCCGGCATAACGGGGGTATTGTCTGTTTATCACAATGCATTGAAATTTCCAATCGGAATCGAGGTAGGAGAGGTCCACAGGGATCAACAAGCTGCGCACAATTGCTATACGGTGTCCACAAACCCAACTGCACTAGCGAAACAATATGTACACATAGCCGACGAGCTAACCCGAGGTGTGCTAGAACAAGACCCTAACGAAGACGAATACCGGATATGATTATAGAAGAATTAGAGGAAGAAGAATAGGGATGGACTAGCAGGTACCCCGCTAATACTCTGTTTTTTCTGTCGTTAAGAAATCATGAGAATCAAAATATTGTTTCAATATTAAAAGGGTTTCCTACGCAATGTGCTCTAAACTAGCAAAAAACTAGTAAAATGGCAAGCGAAGGTATCGTTCTGCAGGGAGGTGTGATTCGTCAACCGTTTCAAGTTCTAGTGATTATTGTAAACATGTAAATAGAATGCGGAAAGGTGAGAATAGTGTGTGTGAAATGTATGTACAATACGGTGTGTATGTGAGAGAGAGAAAGCATGTAAGAAAATGTAAATGAAAACAAATAAAAACAAAAAGAATATGGAAGGGTGAGAATGGTGTTTAAAGTGATAAACAAAATGATGGATAGGAGAGATGCATGAAAATGGTCACACAAGGTTCAACAAGTTCACCATACATAAGTGCACAAATAGTTGGTTGTTAGGCATTAAGCACATCCAATTTTAGTTAAGGGTTAGTTTTTGCCTCAATCCGATTTATACTCATTAATAGAGCTAAAGGTTGAAGAGTGTGTTGAGAGCCTCTCAAACACGAAACTGCAACCAACATTTGTGAACACATTCTACAAACCGATGTTAAATTAAGTCCCAATATTAACACGGTAATGTAAAATGGCAACGTTAGGTACAATGAATGTAGAAAGAGTGATTGTATCTCTAACCATAACTCACCTAAAGTCCCTAGTGTGAGAAATAGTATAAGACCAATAATTATAACTCCAACCATGACTCACCTAGAGTCCCTAGCGTGAGAAATAGCTAAAGTCCAATTGTTAACAAAAACATAAAACCAAACCTCATCTAATATGGCAATTAATAGGTTCATCCATTCTTCCTAGCTAATTAGCCAGGACTATGCCCGGAAAGCCCCTCCAAAAGCAAAATCATAACTCTAAGTCACTCAAACTCATCCATACAAGTTAATTTTGACCTTTTATCAACATACAAACACAAAATGGGATATTTGATTATAACTACTCCTAATTTACATTAATCTACTCCTAATCTCATCCATGAATACATATTAATTTCCAATCTCCATACACAAGCATTTCAAGCTAGAGATATATTCAATAAAAGCAAGAATGAATCAAAACACAAATTAGATATAAAAACAACCATCATGTATATTGAGCACAAAATAGGTTTACAAATATTCCCAAGTGGGGATTACACATTCAAGAAAACAAGAAATACATAAAGAATGAGAAATAGATATAACCCTTGAAGAAAACCTCCTCCAAGAGCTCCTTCCTTTGCTAGCTCGAAATTGGCCAAAGCCTACTCCTATCTCTATGCAATCTACTCCTAAATGTGGTGGAGGATGGGTAGAAGGTGACATGGGGAGCATCCATGGAGGAAAAAACCTCCATAGATGCTCTTGGAAGCTTCTCTCTCTCTTTTGACATGAAGAAAATGAAGAAGAAGAAGTGTGGGGGTGTGGATTCTATGGAAAGAAAAGGCAAAATGGTATTTATATAGTGTCGGGAGGTTAGGGCTGAAAGCTAGATGAAATGACAAGATTGCCCTTCAATTTTCAGGCAAAAAAACGACACTCTGGAGGCAGTCAGCGGTTTCAATTGGTGGCCAGGCCGCCGATTGAAGTAGTCGTTTTGACCTGACAGCGTTTCAGCGTTTCAGCATCGCGCACCGTTACGAAAATGGGCATAACTTCTTGTAGAAAGCTCAAAATTGCAATCTATAAAATGTTATAGAAACCAGACTTTCGGGGCTTTCCGAATATATAAAGATATCATCATGGTTCAATCTGATGAGGAAGATATGACCTTCCAAAGTTGAGTGTTCTGTACGAGCATGTCCAATTTCAGCCCTTTTTGGCTCATTTTGCCTCCCAAACTAATCTTTAAGCTCAAAACCTTATTGTAGGGAATATATACCTGCATATGGCTCAAAAAATATATTATATACAAAAATACGCTTGAAAACGAGACAAACGATTAGAATTTGGGGACCTCGAATAGGTATAAAATAGTCTGATCACTCCCAGAACAGTTGGAAGAAATAATGGTGAGAGAGAACGACCCTGTTAAAAATGGTAAAGATAGGGAGCACACTAGATCACACGGTCAGGGAAGATCTGATAAGGCTGCTTAAAGAATGTAATGACATATTTGCCTGGAGCCATAACAAGATGCCAGGTATCCCTCTTAACTTAGCCGTCATAGGCTAGTAATGGATGCGACTGTTAAGCTAGTCAAACAGAAGCGGAGACACTTCAATGCCGAACGAAATACCGCGATACAAGAGGAAGTAGACAAACTCCTGAAAGCTAAATTCATCAGAGAATCTCGCTACCCCGAGTGGATCGCTAATGTGGTCATGGTTACTAAGTCCAATGTGAAGTGGTGCATGTGCATAGCTGAATCGGGCTTGCCCTAAGGATAGCTTCCCTACCCAAAATAGACCAGTTAATTGATTCTACCGTAGGAAACAAGCTCTTAAGCTTCATGGACGCCTTCTCGGGGTACAACCAGATCATAACGCACCCCGCCGACCAAGACAAGACTAACGTCATCACTAGACAAGGTCTCTACTGCTATAAGGTGATGCCATTTGGTCTCAAGAATAGGGGTGCCACGTATCAACGTTTGGTGAACAAGCTGTTCAAACCAATAATTGGAAGATCCATGGAGATGTACATAGACGACATGATCACCAAGTGTCTAACAAAGGATCAGGATCTGGAGGACTTGCGCCAGACCTTCCAGCTAATAAGAGAAAATCAAATGAGGTTGAATCCTACTAAGTGTGCTTTTGAGGTAGCAGCGGGAAAATTCCTGGGATTCATGGTGCATGAGAGGGGGATTGAGGCCAATCCCGAGAAGATCAAAGTCATCCTAGATCTTGAGTCTCTCATCACTCTCAAGTAAGCCAATGGGTTGACTGGTAGGGTAGTAGCCTTGAACCGCTTCATATCTCAGTCTACCAATAAATGCCTTCATTTCTTCAAAATTATAAAGTAGGGTAAGAAGATGAAATGGGATCAAGAAAGCAAGAAAGCAAGGAAGCAAGGAAGCCTTCTAGTCTTTGTAAAAGTACCTAGCTAGCCCGCCACTGCTAGTAAAGCCTACATTGGGAGATGAATTGTAGCTTTACTTAACAGTCTCGAAGACCGCTACCAACAAAGCCTTAGTAAAAGAATGTGATGACGAGGTCTAGAGACCAGTATACTCGTAAGCCACGCCCTAACTAAGTTTGAGAAAAAGTATACCCTCCTGGAGAAGCTTACTTATGCACTTGTAACCACAGCCAAGAAGCTACAACCGTATTTCCAGGCTCACACCATTGCAGTGGTCACAAATCACTCACTGAGGCAGTTCCTCCAAAGGCTAGATGTATCGGGGAGATTAGTCCTATGGGCTTTGGAACTCACTCATTACGATATCAAATACAAATCTAGAATGACTATCAGGGCTCAGGCTTTGGCTGACTTCGTAGCAGAATTTAGCATGGTCTTCGACCAAGAGACCATTTCAAATACAGTCCCAAAATCGGAATCACGTGAGTGGCCAGTCGATAGCAAGACATGGACATTATACGTGGATGGAGCATCAAACGGGTCGGGCTGCGAAGCAGGGATCATCTTGATTGATCCGGAGGGAGACAAAATCAGCCATTGCTTCAAGTTTGAGTTCAGAGCTACCAATAATGTGGCAGAGTACGAGGCACTGTTAGTAGGAATGAAAGTGGCAGAAGAATTAGGGGCGGATTTCTTCTTAGTTAAGAGCGATTCGCAGCTAGTTGTCAACTAAGTATCCGGGTTGTACCATGCGAAGGGGGACAACATGATAGCGTACCTCAAACAAGTCCAAAGAGCGATGACAAAATTCAAAGGTGTGAAGATGAAACAAATTCCTAGAGAAAATAATCACCAAGCGGATGTCCTAGCTAAGATTGCGGTAACCAGAGGACAAGTGTTACCAAGGGAGTACCGCTCCAACTGATACCCCGTCCTAGCATAGCTAATGGGGTAGAGGTAAACCCAATAGACTGGTTTCCTTGATGGATAGACCCCATAACAGGCTACCTCCAAAACGGAGCCCTCCCGACAAATCTACATCAAGCACACAAGCTGAAAATGACCTCCACTCGTACTGCTTAGTAGATTGGTACCTGTACCGCAAAGGAAAATCTCTTACACTACTAAGATGCCTACATCCGGATGATGCACAATGGGCCCCCCACCGAGGCACACTCAGGAGACTACAAGAACCATGCGTCAGGAGAGACCCTAGCTTACCAAATGCTCAGAATGGGTTACTATTGGCTTACTCTACACCAGGACACAAAGCAGTTTACACGATCTTATGAGCCTTGCCAAAAGACATCAAACCTCCATCACCTACCTCCTGAAAGACTATCTTCAATCAGCATACCCTAACCCTTCGCTATTTAGGGGGTAGACCTCATTGGACCACTTCCTAATACGCCTGGTCAAGCCAAGCAGGTCGTAGTGGCGACAGACTACTTTAGCCGATGGGTGGAAGCAGAGGCCCTCACCCGGATAACCGAGACAAATACTACTAGCTTCATCAAGGAGAATATTGTATGTTGGTTCGGTACCCCGATAGTCATAATCACTAACCTTGGAAAGCAGTATGACAATACCAAGTTCAAGGAATTCTGTGAAAAATGATGTATTGACTTTTGTTTTGCATTAGTGGCTCATCCGCAAACTAATGGATTGGTGGAAGCCACTAACAAGACCATCAAAAAACTCCTGAAGAAGAAGCTTCAATAGAAGAAGGGCAAGTGGGTCGAAGAACTTTCGTATATGCTATGGGCGTATCGGACTACTAGAAGGACTGCAACTGGGGAAACTCCCTACTCACTAGCTTTTGGAACGGAAGTAGTATCACTGATTGAGCATAGGCTGACTTCTTTCAGAGTCCAACATTTCGAGCTAAAGGAGAATGAAACTAAGTTGAAAGCTAACCTAGACCTCCTTGAGGAAAAGCAAGTAAAAGCGGCAGAGTGAGTCACAGCTTATCAAGGCAAAATAGCCCATTATTTTAATAGGAGGGTGAAGGTCTGAAGCTTTAAAAAAAGAGATTTGGTCCTTAGGAAAGTAACTCAGAATACCCGGAAGAGATCAGACGGGGTACTAGCTCTCAACTGGGAAGGACCCTACTTGATAAAAATGGTAGTTCGAGGAGGAGCCTACAAGCTGGAGGATATGGATGGCTACCCAGTCAATCATACCTGGAATGTTGATTACCTCAGGAGGTTCTACCTTTAAGTATTGAACAAGTAGTTTGCTTCAGATGGTATATCTCCCAATGTGTACCCCGACTCTTTGCTTTATAATAATTGGAAATTCAATAAAGAAGTTTGTCTTTCTCTTATATCATTCTCCTACCTTTGCCTTGAAAATTTCGCCATAAGATTCACCTCAAGACTAGGAAAAGTCATTTGACATTACTGTTGTCTTGATCGGGGTATACCCTCCTCCGAAGAAACATGGGGCTAAAATAGCCTTAGTTGCCTACCAGTTGTAGACCGCACAAAGACCAAGATACCTTATTAGGATACCTGATACCTTAAGAAAGAAGCATGATACTGAGAATGGCCAAAGTCGCCTACCAGAAGCAGGTCGACAAAGAGTCAGAATACCCTGTCAAGGAAACTGATTCCCTAAATTCGCCATGCAAGAAAGCCTGGTTGTCCTAATTACCTACCAGGATCAATTCGCCTAAGGACCCAATTTCCTTGAACAGGAATGCTTAGTACATTGACTTACCTTGT
The DNA here is from genome assembly GCA_035582765.1 of Acer negundo. Taxonomy (NCBI): domain Eukaryota; kingdom Viridiplantae; phylum Streptophyta; class Magnoliopsida; order Sapindales; family Sapindaceae; genus Acer; species Acer negundo. The sequence continues at coordinate 10,224,393 of CM069236.1, read as the reverse complement.
AAAAATCCTGAAGTAATCTCAATCCCTCACAAGGATTGGTTCAAGGCCAAGATCCCCTATACATGAGGTATCTAGTACTTTGATTTACATTATCCAAGTATAGATGTCAAAACAGCCTCGGTCACCCATAAGGATCAGTTCTTTTTATCGGGATCATACTAGCCTTGTCCACCTTACAAGGGAACTGCCTACCAGACCATTTCTGAAAATGGTAAAGGTTTGAAATCATCCTGGATGAAGTGATGACTCGATCAGCATCAATATTTCGAGTATGTTTTATCAAGATTGTAAATATCCGGATACTAAGTACTACCAAAATCTAGCATGAACAGGTAAGGCAATATACTTGCAAAAAGAAAGGAAGAATCTTCATTAACCAAACAGGGAGCCCAATCCCTAGTCACGGGCTACAAAAAATGGCAATAAAAGAATAACTGCATTACACATGTAAGAAGTTGATGGTGAAAAAGTCATACACCTCCTGCATCCTGATTTTCTCCCACATCCGTACCCTGGTCCTTCACGACAGAATCTTCAGTTCCCTTGGTGCTTACCTCATCTTGAACCTCTCTAGTTCCCTGCTCCTCAGGTGTAGTAGGAACCTCCCCTCCTCCTGCTAACTCAATCATGGCTTCTGCAAGACCCTCTGTCTCCTACGTCTTGTCGTCCTACTGATTTGGAGACTCGAACGCTGATGTTATGACTTCAGTTATCTGGCCGATGGCAGACGGGGTAGGTCCTTAAAGAATAGAAGGATCAGAAGTTATAACAAGTGTAGAAGGATCCGCTTGGATCGGGGTAAGCCCTTGGAAAGCGACAGGATCGAAGACGGCAGCAAACGTAGGAGAATCTCCTTGGATCGGGGTAGACCCTGAAAGTTGGGCAATTCTTGCTTCAATCTGTTCCCGATCCCACTCCAGAAAGGCTTTCAAGTCAAACGGGAAAGGGAGAGCCTTAGCAATTTCATAGGAGGCATAGAAATAACCATCCCCAAAGGCATCATCTATCTACGCCTCTAAGTTCTTTATCGAACCCCGCATGAGTTGGTTTTCATCATAAAACAGAGCCTTCTTACTCTTCAGGCTATCTCTTTCTCCTCGGCGGCATAGTGACCTGAAAGTCTTTGTATCGAGAGCCCGCTCTAGCCGCACCAAGTTCGCCAAGGCCATATCTCTGTTCTTCTCGGCCACATCTAATGACCTACTTAAAAAGTCGATGCTTGCCTCTGACTAGGCAAGTTCCCGCTTGGTGTCCTCCAATTCGACCCTGGCAGAGATAACTACCTCTCTGAAAGCATTTACCTATTTTTCCATGGCCACAGTGAATCTAAATGCCTACAAGAAAAGAAAGAAGGGTGAGTACCATACCCCGACTACACAAAATATAAAGAAAGATAGAAAGTTATACTTGGGCAAGAATGGAAGCCCCCTTAGAGACCATGATGTCCCAAGGCATAGAAGTTTCAGCCTGCACACTGCCACTAGGGCATACCTTCAGAAAAAGGGCTACCACCTCCTCCAAATTCTTATCCCGTGTTTGAGAGCTTGAAGGCTGGCCAATAGGGGGAGTCACCGAGGTACCAACATCCTTCGCCCTGTCCACCCAGAGTTGGCTTCTGGTAGGTATAGGAGGAGGAGGAGGATCTACTAGAGAATGATCAACAGGTTTCACAGAAGATGTAATTGGGGCATGCCTCTGAACTTACCTCGAGATACTTCGAACCTTGGAAGCTCTAGTAGCCATCTCACTCAAAGGGGAGCGTGTTGTAGGCGGGGTGGAAAGCTTAACTGGAAGACTTGGTTGAGATTTAGCCAGGGTCAAATGAAAAGTGTCTGTAGGCCGGCTAAACCTAAGTGAGACGCCAACATTGGCAGTAGGAGAAACAAAGGGAGGAGATGAAGAGACATGATGTGCAGCTGGGAGGATTGCTGTTGGGAGCATGATAGAAGGAGAGGCAACAAAAACTACTAAGTCAGTTAGTACACAAATCTAAATCGACCAAGTAAAAAGAAGTAAAACGTAGGAAGCTACTTACACGGGACGACTAAGGAAATCTTGAGGTATCGATCTACCCTACCACCATCAAAGGGGTCAGAGACGGGGTACTTCACATTAACATAAGATCGGCTTAGGATTTTCTCCAGGATACCCTGTGACTCTTTGAAGATCTTTCATTTGCCTCATTTCTCTTACCCACTAAATTGAATAGGAACTGGATGCTCAACCCCGTCAATATCAACTGAACTGCCCTACTCTCCTCTTGCTATGACCCATTCTTCGCGCCAAGAATAAGCGTATTTCACATTGGCTCATGGGACAATAAATTTCAGAGGATTTTTTGCCTTCAAGTAAAATTGGCCTTCGAGGCCCGACTTGAGAGTCGCCACCTAGAAGATGTATCGAAACTCGTAATAGCCCGGTTCTCTTACAATACCATCTATCTCACACTGCTCTATCTAGAGCACTAAGAATCCTGTAAGGTGCTTCCAAAACCCGGGCGAGATCTGCAACGGGGCAAGACCTAGGGCGACCAATATTCTATGCAGGATAGGATTGAAGGGTAAAATGAGTCTGCATTCGAAAGCAGCCACATGAATGTGGACCTCGCTTTTGACCGGGGTGTAACATCATAACCCCGATGCGGAAGAGTGAGAGTTACAACATCTATAACTTGGTACTCCGCCCTTAAACGGGCTAGGGTATCAATCGTGTAGACAGAGTTGATGATAACTCGGTCTTCGGAAGGAAGAGTGATAACCCGCCTGAGTGGTATCCTGGTAGGGATTTCGTCCTCCTCCTTCTCGTCATCTTCATCATCATCTACTTCTTCGTCAGCAATCTCGACTAGGTTATCAGGTTTGTTGTTGAAGCCCGACCCAATCCTAGGGTTCCTCGTAGACCGACGGTGTTAAGCCCGGTGGGAGCTTCCCGCGGTGTCGCCCTCCTCACGACCCCCTCTTTCGTGGTTAAAGTAGGGTGCTTTCAATCGAAGCTTCATTTTCCATATCAAATAGCTCATCAAGACTGTCGATAGGTTTTAACGGAGTTGCCATATAAAAATAAAAATAAAAATAAAAGTTGAAGTTGAAGAAGAAGAAGGCGCAGTAATCTGAATAAAGGAAAAGAGAAAGAAGGGAGCAAGTTTGAAATTTGAAAGTAGACGTGAGAAAGAAGGAGGAAGGTTAGATATATATAGCATGAAGAAGGAACGGTTACCGGCGTAAAACGGGAAACTATAATTAATGACCGGAAACGTGCTGAAGGCGGTTTCGAGATAATCGCGCTTCAACCATTTATTCAAATTAACTTCCATTCCAGCTTCGACGCCTGTACGACTCATTAAATTCAGGCGTGCTGTAAGAGGAGTTCTTCCTAGGTAGTGGAATCCAATCAGATAGGAGGAAAGGAAAATCCTTCGAGCGTTTTCAAGTATCCTAACTCCAACCCCAACAAGGTACCAGTGTTCAAGTCAGGGGGGACTTCTGTTAACCACCAAAAATGGCTGGGGGTTCAAAGAAAAATTTTCCACTAAGATGAGAGCTAGGAAGAAGCTGTAAAGAAGTACCTTGCCATCTCAAGAAGGGGCTACATCAAATATAACAGGATATTACAAGAAACAAAAGATCCTGCTATCACAGACTCCGGGTACCCCATTGCCATGTCAAGGTACCCCTCTGCCATATCTGGGTACCCCGCCTCCAAGTCCTGATACCTCACCACCTTATCGGGGTATACCTCCGCCACTTCTATCCGGGTACCTTATTATTACACCTAGGTACCCCACTGCTATACTCAGATATCCTACCAATACCTCACCACTATATCTTGGTACCCCGCTATTGTATTTCCCTGGTATCCCGATTCCTCCTAGAACTAATCTACCAGGAAGCAAGAACATCAAAAGAATAAGCTACCAAGTAAGAATGCTCCCCATATTGAACTAGAAGAGGGATGCTACGAGAATACGTGGCTAGACTTCTTCTTCAAGTAACGTGAAAGGAAAGGGTTGATTCGCCCATTGAAACGCCATAAATGAGATCTAAAATCAAATTGATTGATTTATAGTTCAAATATAAACGGAAACATGACGTCATTAAAGGGAGCCATTCCCACGTAAATCAATCCCTCCATTAAACGACTGTCAATTCCTCTAACAAGGTCAATCAATTTGGTCTAAATTAGGGGGATTTGATTGGCAAGAGAGAGGAAATAAAAGAGGACGGTCGTGTCCAGGAAAAGAGGATACAGAGCTTTTCTACTTATCAACTCATACGATTTCATCATCTCCAACTGTGTCAAAGTTCTCCTAGAAAGGATAAATTGCCATTGATTGATATCTAGTTTGGAGGGATCAGTTTGGAGGGATCAAAGAGTTGTATCTCATCTTTTGCTAATATATGAGTACAGACATTATTTTCTTCTAACTTACCATCATCCTTGTATCTAGTTTGTTTTTATTGATATTATAAAGGTATCGAGCTACGTGATACCTCTCCGGACCAAGGTCTTTCACGACCGTGGTCCCATTAAAAGTTGTTATTTAGAAACTCATCTTGGTGATGATTTTCTGGTAACAAAATTCAAAAGAAAATTAGTTATAGCAATTGTTTCAAGCACCGATCAAGTAGATGTTGCTAATAATGTGCAGGGCCGTTAAGAGAACAAATTGCTTTTACAAGAATGGACATGAGACAGTGTGTCATGCATCAAACAACATGTTTATGACAATATTCGGTGTGATACAGATTATATTAAGTCAAATACCAAATTTTCATGAGCTTTCAGCTCTCTCCATCATTGCTGCTATCATGTCTTTTGCTTATTCCTTAATAGGCCTTGGTCTCTCCATAGCCAAAATTGCAGGTAACACATTTCAATATATAAAATAAAAGTTCATGGATCAAAAAGATACTAGCAAGTGTTTTTAGAAAGTACGTTCAAACGTTCTTACAAAAAGACATTTTTATAATATTACTCTAGAACGTATGTACATTTGATAACGCATAAATAATCCGATAAATTTTGTTAAATTGAAGGAGGAAATACTGTGATAACAAGCATAACAGGAGTAATAGTAGGAGTGGATGTGACAAGTTCAGAGAAGCTATGGGGCAGTTTCCAGGCCATTGGAATTTGGAAATATTGCCTTTGCCTATGCTTTCTCTATTGTCCTCATTGAGGTTCGTTTTTTCACTTTGTAACATTATAAAACCCACTATATAAAATTAAACAGTCGATCCGGCCGTAAGATAAAACGTGTAGAAATCTCGCAACCTAATAATTATATATATACTTTTTCATCAAAAGCGTATTATTAATTTTGAATTTTTCTGGTGGTCATTTGCATACATTTGATGACAAGAGTTGATGAGTGCAGGATACACTAAAATCAAGTCCACCAGAGAACCAAGAGATGAAGAAGGCAACCCTTATTGGAGTGTCAGTGACCACCGTTTTTTACATGCTCTGTGGAACTTAGGGTTATGCAGCCTTTGGAAACGATGCACCCGGCAACTTCTTAACTGGATTTGGATTTTATGAACCCTTTTGGCTTGTCGACTTCGCCAATATCTGCATTGTTGTTCATCTTGTCGGAGCGTACCAGGTACGTCAATAATCTCCATTAACTTCCAAGTTTTCTTGATGATACTGTAGCCAACACCATTGATTGAACATGTTGTGTTGTACTTGTGTAGGTATTTTGCCAACCAATTTACACGGTGGTGGAGGGATGGTGCAGCCGCCGATGGCCGGAAAGCAAATTCATAACAAAAGGATATCCAGTTACCATCTGGTTTTACGGAATTTTCCATCTAAACATCTTCAGGTTGATATGGAGAACATTTTATGTGATAGTAACCTGTGTGATCGCCATGATCTTCCCCTTCTTCAACAGCGTTCTTGGACTGATCGGAGCTTTTTCCTTCTGGCCATTGACCATGTATTTTCCGATCGAAATGTACATTTCACGGGCAAAGATTCGGAGGTGTTCGTTTGTATGGATATGGCTCAAAGTGTTGATTAGTACGTGCTTGGTTGTGTCGCTTCTTGCTGCTGCTGGTTCAATTCAAGGCATCATTAAGGATGTCACTGCCTACAAGCCTTTCACTTCCATTTCTTAATTTTAAAACAGCTTCTGTGTCCAAAAAAAAAAAAAAATTAAGTGATTAGGTTCGCACGTCACATCTTAATACAAATAGTATCGTATCACCTTCCAAATACAAAGATACAAGATTTAGGGAGACAAATTAAGTACAATTTTAGATAAGGAAATACTACTTTTTAACTAAAAAATTATGAGGGTCTCTCTTTTTATCTGGAATTTGTGTTTTCATTGTTTTTATAAAACTTTCCACTGAAAGGACAAATTTAGCCTCGCACTAGATTAAACACACTGGGAATTAAACAAACGGATTAAACACACTAGAAATTAAACTGGTGGTATGTTTAATCGATGAAAATTGCTAGTATGCTTAATTAAACCGGTGGTGTGTTTAATTACCCCTGCACCAGATTAAACACACTAGGAATTAAACTGGTAGTGTGTTTAATTGATGAAAACCGATAATGTGTTTAATTGATAAAAACTGGTAGTGTGTTTAATTGAAAAAATCTAATGTGTTTAATTTAAGAAGACCAATGTATTTAATTGAGAAATTATTAAGGGTATTTTGTTCTCATTAGTGGAAAGTTTAGTAAAAACAATCAAGACACTAATGGTGGATAAAAATAAAAATTTCACTAATTATATTGTTAGTTTCAATTTTAACCTATTTTAGAAATATTAAATATAAAGTATACACAAATTTTAAAAGACATTTACTAATTTTTTTTTTTTTTTGGGTTTACTTTTTACGGCCCCATATCACCACATGAGAAGGACATGGATATAACCATGTCACACATGTACAGTTTCATTGGCAAACCTTAATCCTTTTGGTTGTGACGTGCAGTTTCATTGGCAAACCTTAATCTATTCGGTGTCATAATATATCGGCAAACCTTAATCTATTCGGAGTCATAATATATTGTTATGAAGAGCAAACAACCTATTGTTTTATTACACCTACCTCTGATTCGCGTTGAACACCGTTAGACTTCGTGAACTTCGTGGCAAGGCTATTTTCACTTTAGTCTGCATAATTAATTTAAATTTATTTGGTTTGTTTCTTATAAAATGAAAATTCTATATTTTGACCTCTCGAAACTTCACTAAATTCAAAATTCTAGCTTAAACCTTCTAGAGGGAAATACTAGATCTTTTGTGAACTTGCAATATCTTCCTATAAGAAAAATCACAAAAAATAAAATAAAATAAAAATGCAATATCTCAGACATTGAGTGTCTCTTCCAAACCAAAGGAAATATGAAATGTCCTCATCCAAAACGAGGAGATTATCGTCTTCAGTTGGAGTTCTTCAAATTATTTTTTGTAATTTTTTATTATATTTTAATTTGTAGTTTTTAAGTCATTAAGCTAAAAAAAAAAAAAAAAACATTACAAGTTTAGATTTGAAACTTAACCTATAACGTTGTTGGAAACACGGCTAACATTGTTGGTGGATAAATAATCGCGGATTTAAGTTTGATAGTTAGAACTTAGAAGTTCGTTTAGAAGGTGGCATCAACTTTGGAGTGCATGTGTCATGTGGGTGTGGTTTCTTTATGTTTCATTCTCTGTTTTTTTCTTCTTTTTTGTCCTTTTAAGTATAGCTGCAGGTTGTTTCAAAATAACACAGTCCGCATCTGCTTCGAATTACTTTTATCCTAATTAGGAATAACAAAGTCATGGGATCGGAGTTAATTTGTCTTCAAAGTTAATTTGGAAGTTTGTATTGGCTATTACTTCATGATTGTGAGATTTGCTGGGTCGGATACTTGCACCCATTATTATTTGTTAGTTAGTAAAGTATTTCAAATGCATACAAAACAGAAAATAGTCAAATTGTTAGCGATCTTGAAAATACTTAATTTGTGGTGCATTTGTGCTTAGATCACTTGGTAGTTGGTTCATTGCTAGGCTTCAACAATAGATTCTGGATTAAAATCGCCCATATATAGTCATCAATTGTCGATATATATATATGAATCTCATCATGTAACAGATCTTGGTGAGAGATTCATATAGATCGTAATCCAGTCCTATATAATTACATCATATAAAGTGCCTCCATTCTCATATCACCATATGAATAGTATATGATAAGACCACCGTACATTATAGAATGGACCGCATCTGTAGATTAATCACAAATAAAATACCCAGCTCAATTTGCTATTTACGGACTCTTTAGATTGCTTATCTCAAATTGAATTCCTCTGTATATGACACTCATATACTCAATTAGAGATTACATCCAGCAATCTTGGATATTAAGTACACATGATATAAATGTATGAGACAGATTTATAGAATGAATAAACTGCTTCTTTTATTAATTTTTCATTCACATTTACAAATTACATGCTTTTGGGCATAAATCCCAACATTATAGACACGTAATTATTTCTTTTATAATGCAATCGCTTCATTTTTTGTTTGATCGTCATGTTCTAAACGTAATCTCAATCTTTTGCATTTATTAACATCTTAAAACATCTTGGCTCCATGTGGCATAGTACAAAATATACAAACAAAACTACTTAAATTTCAATGGAAGTCATCTTATAACATTTAGGCTTTTTTTAGTCTATAAAAAATGTTGTGTCCGTGTGGTCCAATTCAAAATCCACAAATCAAACAACGTACATGTCAATTGAAATTATATAACAAACAACCTAATGACAATTATCAAAATTGCAAATAATTAAAAAAAAGAACGATTATTAAAACAACAAACAACCCAATGACAAAATCCAATGCATCATGAATCCTGTCATCATCATCATCATCTGTGTTGAACTTGCAGTAAAAGTTTTGTTCAGAAAATTCCTTTGACTCGAGATATGAAATTGCTGCTTGTGAATCGCTTTCAAAAGTTTTTGATCATCTCATCTTACCAATCTTGTTATACATGTCCTTCTGAGTGAATCCAATTTTGGAGTATCCTCTTTTCTGGTCAACCATGTACTCAAATGTTTGACAACCTCATATGAAGTTTTTGCCTATGGCGTCAATTTGGGTATAATCACCTTCATCTATGTTTCTATGAGATCAATGGGATGAAACCTCACGAAACATTTCTAGTTTGTAGGAATGATCATCGATGAATACCTTTACGTTGTACTTTAATGTATGACTATCTAAGCCAACTGAGAAACAAGCTTTGCAATTCTATCTTGTCTGCAGTCTTGGCTTACGTTTCCTATTTTTATTGGACATATACTCCTTGCTTATCACAAACCCACTTTCTCCTTAATACTCTACCTTCACTGTCATAGTCCAAGTTCTTCGCTCTAATACCAAACCCATTACCCCTAGCATGACCAAGATAAATCTTCCACAATCAAATTTCATACTCTTGATGTGATTCCAATCAACATCTTGATTGCCACTACCTTCCCATGACGAAATTTACACAAAATTAACCCCAGCAGAACACATAATATTTGGTGTCAATAACAATTCATCCTTGTTGTTAGATTTATTTTACAATCTAGCCATTACTATACAAAGTCAAAATAGGATGATTGAACTATAAGTAAAATTGTTATCGCAATAATATTTATTGATCGAATTATAATAAAAGTAATAGCAAACAGAAAAAAGAATATTGATGTGAGGAATCACTGAGATTTTGAACACGTATCATTCAACATAGAAATTATATAGAGATTATAGAGAAAAGGAAAAAAAAAAACAGTTACAAACAGAAAACATTATTGATGTTAGGAATCACCGAGATTTTGAACATGAATCATCCAACTTAAAAATTATAGAAAGATTATTATCTCCTCTGTTACTTGTTTCTTTACCGAATTAATATTTATTGTATGTTGCTGACTTTGTATACAAACTTACATGCACAAGAGTATTTGTATGGCTGAATATGATAAGAATAATTTGGGAAAGAGAGGATAGAAGAAGAACAGAGGGAATAATTGGCTTAATCATTCATAACTTTTTATTCACTCAAACAAATCCTTAAATAGGATCCTTAACCGCTGTCCTCTAGGAAGTAGGACTGCAATTACATTAAGGAAAGGAAAGGGAAAAGTATCAATTGTGTAGCAACAGATAAACTTATGAAGACTCCTAGCTAATTAACTTAACAAGAGACCTAGTTAATTTATTCCTCTCTACTGAACTAATACTAAATCAAATTAAAGACCAATTAACCAAACTCCTCCATGCTCGGTTTGCACGGCTTGAACGTGCCCCCATCCCAAAATGAGCACATATTATTCCTTCCTACTCAAAGAATCCTTGCCCGCACGCAAGGATGAAATCTGGATAGGCCCGAGAGAAGTGCCTCTAGTTTTCCCATGTTGAGTCCTCGGCTGGAGCGTCCACCCATTTCACTAAGATTTCGGTTTTGGGCTGATAGTACCCTTTTTGAACCACTCTTCGATTCAAAATTGCCTCAGGTAGTGGAAGAATTGTGACCTTGTCCAATGCTGAAAGAAGTTCATACGAAGTACTTGGTGTAGGTCCCAAATGTTTCTTCAGCACACTCACATGGAACACATCATGCATCTAAGAGTCCTTGTCGGAAGAGCTAGCTTATAAGCTACCGGACCCAACTTTGCAGTGATCTTGTATGGGCCAAAAAAACGAGGAGCAAGCTACGAGGCTAGCAACGAAGAAGCATGAAAATATATTCTCCTTCAACACTTAATTTAAATGACATTGATATTTAGAGAGATCTTTTTTTCACAATCCAATTTTTTTCTTTTTACACTTTTTTTTTTTTAAAGACACTCCATTTTCAAAATTTAAATTTAAAAAAAAATTCTAGAAAAACTTTATTTATTCTAAGATTATCTTTTTTATCTGTTGATACTCCTATTTTAAAGACACTCCACTTTAAAAAATAAATTTCTAAAGACGTTTATTTTATTTTAATAAAAATTAAAACGAACCATTGTAGCCTTTGGATTCATTTGAAGGGTAATCTTTTTTGAATTAAATTATCACTACAAGAAATTCGATCATCGACTATGGCGCGATGCTCGTTGTGGATGTGTATCTACTACGGACATCGCCCGTTATAACGTCTGTCGTCTGTGAAGGTACGATAGAAAATGGTGCGTTTCGAATACGAACAATGTCCGTGATAAATAAGTTTGTCTACAACGGGCAATGCCCGTGGTCGATATGTTACTAACAACGGGCATTGTCCGTGATCAATGCGTTACTGACAACGGGCATTGCCCGTGATCAATGAGTAATTTTTTTATTAAAAGAAAAACAAAATTAATTTATTGATTTTATATATATAGCATGTTTAGTGCAAATGATTGGAAGATTAAACTCCAAAGCATTCAATATAAAAATCCACAAGCATTCAAGATATATGTTAAAATTTGTAAATCCATAAAAATTCAATTAAAAATCTTCAGGTATTAACATTACATTCACTTAATTAAAAAGTCTACTAATCTTAACAATAAGTTCACCAATACATATATTCGCCTAAATCTTAATAATTAATGATGTATTTGATAGCCAAACAATATAAGTGCAATAGCATGAGACCTTTCATGCCAGCTCATCCACTTCCTTTGCCATCACCATCTCAGGCCATCCGCCTCCAAGCAAAACTCTGCTGTCATCACACAAAGTGTCATGGAGGGACCTCTCAGCGTCGTCAAGCACATGGTGGCTGCCAAAACATATCAACATAATAGAATGTAACATGTCCAAGGGGAATCTCAGCTTTGAATTCAAGCAATAATAATAATAATAATAAGTAATACGTTATTGCTTAAGGGCAGAAAAGATCTAGAATATCCACAACAAGGATGTCCAAAGTAAATTGTCCAAAAGAAACGGTAGACAAACAACAAACCAACTGTACTTGTATATAATTGCATTCCCCAAGACAAACATACATACCAAGGAAAAAAGACACCCACCAATGCAGCAGAATACCAGAAAATATCACACAGGAGAAAAATTACAAAAAAGAATGTTAAGATAACATACCTTGCACCTCTCAATACTATTGTACATGCCTGACCCAATTCCACGCCAGAAAAGTGGATTAACTTGTACTCACCTGTCATGATTTCCTCAAATTTGTAAAAGATCTACACAATGTCAAGCAGAGATATATATGCAAAGGACCAAAACAGCATACATCGTATAAGTTTAAGCGATAATTAAACATGCTATATACTATCATTAAGAAGATGAAAGATTCTAAAGACAATCTCTTGCCTATCTTCCTCTAAGCTCTCAAAAAATTTAGAACAAAAATTAGGAGATCGAGCAGCCAATACCAGCTTGAAAGAATGAAACTTTTCCCAGCTACGATTGCAAGAGGATTTTATTAGGTAAACATAAACTAATGGGTTTATGAGAGAAAGCAATTCTACTGCTTGATCTGACAGCTACTTCTGATCGGACACAAACCAAATTCCAAGCAAAACAATGTAAAAAGGGCCCCTACCTAGTAATGGACCCGAAGCAGTTAATTGGGGATCAAAGTATCAAACGTTAATGAACAAGAAGATAGCCTACCATCTCTTAGAAAGAAATTTCTGAGAAACCAAAAGAAGAGGAAAAGTCATGCAACAAATCTATTTTTTTTACTCCAATTGACAGGTTGTAAAAAGGTATGTTGATATCCTACTACATGTATGATATCCTCAAATACTCTTATCAACACAGGATATAATATGAAACACAACAATAAAACCCCAAAAAAAATTATGTGTTGTCATCACCATCAACCCACCAATACATTTTCCTCATCCATTCATCATATCATATCATCTAGTAATTCTTACCCCGCATAATACATTAATACCTATTTGGACTATTGATTAGCTAAGGTATACCAGGTACAATTAAACATAAAAAAATAAAAATATAAAAAAATTGTATAATTAAAAACCACCATTTCTATCAACCAACCTAAATATTACAATATGTTTAGATTAAATAACAAGAAAAATCATAAAATAATTTAGGTACCTTGAGCAAGCCAAGATGATGCACCGTGGCCTTGTTCTTTTGTGTCTTTGCAATCTGCAACAAACCCAAACCCAAACAAGCTTCTTTAAAATATATTTTTTTTCTAGTTCAACAAAAAAAGTACATATATTTTCTTCACTACTGAAATTATAGAAACTAAGCAAAATAAAAACTTTCAAAGAACAGAGTGTTTTGTTGTCGTTTTGACTCACCAAATACAACAGAATATAAAAAATATGATTATTTTAACAATTTTTTTCCATGAATGCAACATCAGGAAAATTAAAACTACAATTAAAATTAAAATTAAAGTTACCTCATCTTCGATGTCATTGATTTTCTGCATCACTATCGCCATTATTGCTCAGAAAAACAGAGTTTTTTTTTTTTTCTGTAATCAAATAAGTCATGGAGTATGGACTTATCGGATTGAATGATTGCTCCGACGATTATTCTGTAATTAATTCCAGCAGGAAATGGAAGAAGAATGCTAAGAAGCAAAATAATCAAGACAAGAAAAACATCCACCATAGAAATTGAATATAACTGAAGCAAAGTAAGTAATACTAAGCTAAAATCTCCTATAAGTAGCACCGATTTAACCAAACCAACAAGATCAGGTTATTTTCAGAGAGAAGAGAGTCGATTTTATCAACAACACAAACCTGAACGATGAAGAGCAAACTCTGGTTGACGGTTTTAAGTCTCCGGTTTGTTCAGCACCAAAGAAGCAAACTCCAGCAACGAGGGAGTCAAATTCGTGTTCAGATCCTTCATTTGTTCAGAACCGATGAAGAGAGAAGTACTGAGATTAGGGTTTTAAGATTTCTGAAACTTTGAATTTAGAGATTTTTTTTTCTTTCAAATATATTTTAGGGTGAAATCCATTTTAATCGCTCTAGTTTGATCTATTACACAAACTGGTCCCCCAATTTTCAGTATTATCCCGTTAAATCCTTCTGTTAAAAATTCCGTTAAAAAAGTGTTTTCTAAAAGGTCAGAGGGTCAAATAACCCTGCTGCCCCTGATTATTAAACAATAAAAATTAAAAAAAAAAATAAAACAATAAAAATAAAATTCAAACAAACATCATAAATTAAAAATTAAATTAATGACATATTAATAATTAAAAACTAAATTAAAAAAAAAATTTAAATTGATTTAATAGCATATGGATCTCTATCCTCTTTACTCAATCAAACCCAGATCTTTAATATTCCATCGTCATTAACAAAAACTCAAAAAAAAAACTCAAACACCACCAATATTAATTCCCATTTTAGCTTTGAAAAAACCTATAAATTAATTGTTACAAGCTAGAACAGCAAGAACTACGATCATCAATTTTCCGTTGACAACAATGCTGTTTGTAAAAATTGTAAAAAAAGAAATGATGATGAGGATGATCAGTCTTCCTCAAAATCAATCTCTTGATCTTGATGATGATTAGTTTTGTGTCTAATCTCTTCCAGAGACTCACTATCACTCTCCTCATGCTTTCCTTACAACTTCCTGCTCAAGATGGCTTCAGAGATTAATGGTATTACCTCTTCATCACCCTCCAAGTACTTGTCTATTCTCTTTTTTAGACCTGATTCCATTTCCAATACCAATTTAACATCAATACCAAATGCATCCTCATAGTGTTTTAACATTTGTTAAAAAAAAATTATAAAATTAAAAACCCAACAAGTGAAAATATTTCAAGGAAATTCTTAAAAAAACGCAGTTTCATAAAACCGGAATCAGACAATATCTATTAAATTTTCTTTTTCTAAGTCAAATCACTGAGTTCAACAATACAATTACAAAGCAATCAACTTTTTTTTTCTATAAACTTTCTTAGCTACTAAACAAGAATTGAATTCAATTTTTACCTTCGTTGCTGACCTCATCAAACTCAACAGAGGAATTATTATTGTGGGTTGGTACCGAATTGGATGGGTAGAATCTGAGTCTGGGCCGAATCAAAGAGGCAAGTCAAACAGATAAAATATTCGGGTGGTTTGTGTTCAATTTCGATGGAGATTGAAGAACTGGTGTTAGTCAGTGATGAGGTACATCTTTCATCACTGGTGGTAGTGAATGGTGATGAACACCAAAACATCTTCTATAGTCAGTGATGAATCAAATACCTTCATTTTCGCTCTGCATCACGAACAACATCTTCGTCACGCCGTTTGTCGTCATTGTACAAGCAGCACCCACTGTCAAACACAAATGAAACTACACTAAATGAACGAACATAGTTTCTACAAAAAATTAAAAATATTAAAAGAACAACATATCGAATCAAACCCAGACACTAAACACAAAATTTTTCCAGAATTCTTTCAAATCGAATCAAACCCAGACACTAAACAAATCGAATCAACACTAATCGAATCAAACAAAAATACCACAAACAGAGCTTCTGATTGGCAACCAATCAACATGCACCAAAACCCTTCAAATAAAAACTTAATATATATATACATATATCATTTCAGGATCAGAAAAGAGAGAATATGAATCTAAAATCAAACAAAATAAGGATTCTACCAAAAAAAAAATAAAACCCACTAAAAATTAATCTCCTGTTACCAAAAATGGATCTAAAACACCAAAAGAAAAAAATCCATTCAAATCAAAACTCAAAACTTCATCAAATTTTATATCAATTCGGGATCAAATCAGAGATTTATAGAAGAAGAATCAAGCCCCTAGATCTTCAGCCACCACCCCGACGAAGAAGATCTATGAGAAGAAGAACCGTGAGAAGAAGAAGAAGAAGAATGGTGTGGGTGTGGAGATCGTGTGAGAGAGAGGAAGAAGAAGAATGGTATGGGTGTGGAGATAGTGAGAGAGAAAGAAGAGAGATCGTCAGAAAGAGAGAGGAGAGAGAGAGGAGATTTCTTTTAATTTTTTTAAATTTTTAATGTTTATTTTTTAATTAAATTAATTAAAAATGACTTTTTAATCAGATTTTTATATTTGTTATGTAAGTTACCATTTTACCCTCTAGTCTTTGATGGAATCTTTCCAAACCCTAACGGAATTGGACGGCAAGGATCAAAATACGGATTTTTGAAAACTATATGGACCTGTCAAGATAAAGCCGAAAACCAGGGGACCAGTTTGTGTAATAGATCAAACTAGAGGGACTAAAATGGATTTCACCTTATATTTTATCAATAACAATAGGCCCTTATTTGTCCGTGGTAACCAAGGAATAAAATATTGGTATCGGTATCGGTATCGATATCTGGCTTCTAAATTTATGGATATATCGAGGATATTATCGATATCGGTGGATATTAGGTAAAAAATTAAAAAAAATAATGGATATTTAAGTCTAAAGTTAGAATTTTTTTGTAAAACTTTAGGACAAACTTAAACAAGTAATTATACATCAAATAAATCATATTTCAATGATAAATTAGTATAGTTATGAGTTTATTATAAATTATAATATAGATAGAGTTTGGATATAATTTTTAAAATTGAGTATTTAATATAATAATATTTTGTTTCACTTTTACAATATAAAGAGATTAAATATTTAATAAACAAAATTATCATTAAAATATATAAATATATATAGTTCCATACTTCCAAGATTTTATCATAAATCATAATTCATACTTCATACATGATAATACATTGCATGTCTGAAAATTAAAACCAAAATGAATTCCTTGCTAGTTCAAATACATAAAATACATTTCTATCTTGATTCGAATAATAATTTTCCCAGGAAAACGTGGTAACATAGTTTTCAAGGTAGTTATTAATATGTCACACGTATGTTGTTTGATCTCTTCCAACCGGTCCATGAATTGGGTAGTTTGGATTTACCCAACTTGGTGGATATTATTTGCATGCATAGGTATTACATATGGCATTTGTGGAGAAGGATAATCAAATATACTACAGCCACAATAACTACCATAATATGGTACATGAGAACCTGACTTTGTCTGCGAATCACCCAAAGAACTAATTTGTGTCCATACTCGTTGAGGAGAGAGTCATATTCAAAGAGTGATATTCAAAGAATATTCATCAATTTGACATGTTCCTTCATGTTGTCTACCACGATTTTGATCAAAATTACCTATATGAGCATCCCAACCTATTGCACCAGCATCCCAACCTCCGGCACGAACATCCCAATTTGTTGCACTAGAATCCCAACCTCATCCATCATCTCCATCATCTCCATCATCTTTTCCTCCACTATTTCCATAAGAGGTATGTTGGTCATCGGAAGAACTGCTAACAGTAACTCCACGATCTATACCAATTTCTTCTCTAATCACTTGTTCAACATTTATTCTCATGTCTCGAGCATGAGAAGCAATTTGTGGATCAGGATTTCCCTCATCATCATCCAAATAGGCATGTCTAACCCAGTCAAAAAAAGGATTCTCATTATCCTCCCCTGCTTCAACAGCTGCTTGAAGTAGATCCATAAAATCAGTTTCATCTACTTTATCTTTTTCAACTGCCATATCCCTAAGTTTCAACTTCATACTATAATAACAATAAACAAGTTGGTCAAGCTTAGAATAGGCAAGACGGTTTCTTTGTTTTGTGTGGATTAAAGCGAATGTAGACCAATTTCTTTCGCAGGCAGAAGATGATGATGTTTGTGACAGTATACGAACTGCTATTGCTCCCAATGATGAAACACAATTTCCATATATTACCCACCAATCAGCTGTAATAAAAGTTATTAGGTATTATAAGTATGAATACCATTTCAATGATATTATTATTTATTATTATTAAATAGATTTTTGTATTAAAACTTATATACCTTTTTGCATTTTGCTTCTAGCTGTCATGGCTGCTCGTTCACCAAAACTTTTCTTTCCATCCTTAAAGTATATGAGCTACATTCATGACTCATGAGATCAATATGTAAATAATATATATAAATATTAGTGTATGACACAATACTCTTATGCAAAGAAGTTATAATATTGGAATTATAAAATTGATTGTAAATTGTAACTTTTTACCTCATTTCCAAAATTAGTAATCCCTGCAGCTTCAGGGTCTAATTGCGTATAGACAATATGTATGGTTTTCAAAATATCTAAATTATCCCCAAAATTGTTTCTATATTGATACTTTGGGTTCAAATAGTAAGCTAGAAGAATAAAAAATATTAATTGAGGTACTTTTTGTTTTTTTGTTTTAATTTTTTAATAAAAATTATGGGTTTTACACTTTTTACATAAATAAATCAGATTGCTTTTACAATCTTTACCCAATTCTACTTCAGTAATTGTACCATTGACTATTGTGTTGGAAAATTTTATAAATAAGTTAATACTTCTTTTAAAATATTTTTCAATATAGATTATTTGAACAATAATTTAAGTGTTTATGATTAATTTTTTTAAAAAAAAATAATTTGCAAAATATCCCTGAATTTCGGGATGAAATTCACAATATTTCGGGAATATCGGGATATTTCGGGAATATTAGGAGATTTTTATGGATAATTCGAAATCGACTGGATATTTGCTAGATATGGGATATTACCTCTATTTCGATATCGGTCCCTCCAAAATATGGATATATCTGTTGATTTATCAATTTTAAGTTCTTTGGTTGTAACTAACAAAATATCCAAAACGAGCACTTAGTTGCTCGTAGTAATTTAAAGTTATTCACAATGGGCATATAAAGGCCCATAGTGAAAATGTTTTCAAGTGAATTTCAACAACGGGCTTTTAAAGGCCCATGATAAATATTGCTTATCTAACGTAGGCTCTCCATGCCCGTGGTAGATGTCCTGTAGTAAAAACCCAATTTTCTTGTAGTGTATTAAAAAAAGAAATTATCTCTTTTAAATCATTAGATTAAATATTACATATTAAACACTCTCTCCTCCAATACATACCTTTAATTTTCTATTTTCATTCTTTCTCAAGCAAAACTAACAGTTAAAAATAAATAAATTAAAAAATTAAAAAAAAAAAAAAAAAAAAAAAAACCTTACGAATAAACTTGATTTTTAAGAAGCGTATATATGTATATATTAAAAAAAAAAAATTAAAATTTAAAATTTAAAAAAAAAATTCAAAAAGCAAGTACCATATTATTAAAAAAAAAATCGAAATATGAAAATGTTTTTTGTTACTTTTGTAGGTATATGATTGCTTAGAGAATTTTAATTCTTTCATTAGTCTTATAAATTCTGAGTTTAATCAAATATAGTTGAAACAAATCAAGTTTATATGTATATATATATATATATTTATTATTTTAGAATCAAGGTATTTGAATTTACGTTTTAATATATATATATTTATTACTTTAGTAAAAAACCAAAATATTCATAAGTTTTTTTTTCTTTAAATATAAATCAGAAATTGATCTTAAAGTATGGATATATGATTTTTTTTTTTTTTTGAAAAATGGAGAGAGAGAGTAATTAGGAGATAATGTTTAATATGGTAATAACAGATGTAAGAGAGAGAGTTTAATACGTAATATTTAATCTAATGATTTAGATAAGAGAATTTCTTTTTTTAATAATTTAATTAGTATAAAGTGTCTTAAAAAAAATTTCTTATTTAGTAATTTTAATTTAGGTTAAAATTGTCATTAATAAAAAATAAAAAAATTGGAGTATAAATAGAAAATGAATAGATTGTAAGGAGAAACTCTCTATTTAGAAGAGAACTAAGGTCTATTTACTATTTAGTATTTACAACCAATTTATATTTTTTTAGCAATTTGACTTGAGGGTAATATTGGAATTTTAAATTAATCCTTGTGTGCAGAGACGAGGCGAAGGTGATAATATTACCTTGAATCAACTAATATTTTTTGTTTCCATAATTCTATTGACCATGAAAATAGTAAACAAAATCAATCCATTTTAATATTTTAATTTCCTATTATTTCATGCATTATTATATAGTGTTTATTTTATAATATATAAAATTAAGTTACATGTAAATAATTGGCCACCAGAGGCGTAGTTCAGCTAGTAGATAGACAATCTTGGGGCTTGGGTAAATGACTCACGGGTCGGCGGTTCAAATCCTACCAATGACAAAAGCTTTTAAGAAAGTTTTAAAAAAAATACATGGTCTCGAATTAATAGATATTGTCAAAAAAAAAAATGTAAATAATTGTGATTTAAATATATTAATGGTATAATGATATTTTAATTAAGCTATTGATATTTATATTTTATAAGTCAGGAACTATTAAAATATTATTTTCAGTTATGCATACCGTTAAGAATAGGCATAAATTTTGCAATAAAATAAAATATGTTTTCTCATACACTCTTTAATTATGTAATTTAAATGAAAATTAGGAAGAAAATTAGATTGATTTGGTTATGAATAATTTTATAGATATAAAATAGATGTGTTACATTTTAATTAGTTAATATCTATTTTATTTATTTATTTGTATCATTACTTTTAACACTGAACGGTATCACATTTTGTTAAAAAGTATTAGGTACGGGATTCCACACTTTTTCTTGTGCAGGATTCCTACTGATATTATTTGAAGATTGCGCGATCTACAATATTAGTTTTTGTCTTGGCTCCCCTAAAGCCAAAATTCTGGCTTCGCCCCTACTTGTGTGGGGATGTAGATATAGATTTTTAGGGATGCAAATATAGTCTCTAAAATTAAATCCAAACAAATATTAATTGTGAAATTCAAAATTATAATTTTGAAAAAGAATAAAATTCAATCCAATATCTCAAATTAGCAAAATTTGTCCAGAAACAAAAAATAGTAGCATGCAGCAAAAAGTAAATCTGCACTATGCAATTCTAGGCCTCTTGTTTTGGGCATATTTGGGCATTGCTTTTACATTTTCACCTATTTCAGCATCTAACAACCAACTGAAAATTCAGTAGCAACATCCAACAAAATTATAAAAACATTAAATCAATAAAATAATAATTCATGAAATAGAGAAACCAAAATAAAAAACCTAAAGAAAACCAAAAAAAAATAACCAAGAAAACTAAAGGCTATAATTCAAAAACTAGAAGTCTAGAACAATAAATTAAAACTCACATTCAATTCTAAATAAAAAATAAAAAGAGAACAGTACAATTCAAAACAGACATGACATCAACAAGAACAAAAAATAAACAGAAAAACAGTAGCATGCTTATATTGAAATATATTGAACATGTTTATGTCACAATAAATAAAAACTTGAATAATGTAGAACCCACGACCACGAACATTGATAAAAATGTTTATTAATATTTTATATATATTTTTAGGGTCAGACTACATCAACTCAAATTTTTGACTCAATTGTTCGACTTCAATATCTCAACTATTAGATTGAAGAGCATATGAGCAAATTGGTGGTTGAGATATTGAAGTCAGAAATTTGACCCATATTTTTAATTCTATTAGATAGTTTAGATTATTTATGGGTTTTATATGTTTTATTGTATTTGCTGGTAAAAATGTAATTTTATTGATTGAATTAAAAATTAAGGATAAAATTGTCTTTATGTTAATATTTAGAGAGCTTCTTTTGACAATCCAATTTTTTTTTTTTTTTCATTCTCAAAATTTAAATTTAAAACAAGGGGTATTATCACTAAAGTCCCTACTTTTTCATGAATTGTCACCTATAACAGAATGTGTAAGAATACAATTTTATTCTTTATTGCTATTTTTTAATTTTTTCTTTTAGTCCCTCTAGTTTCAATAATAGTTGGTCAACCCCTGAAAAAAAATTAAACTCTTCTATCAGGGATCGAACCTTAGGTTAAAGGCCACAAGCTTTAACCAACTGAACTACTTTATCTCATTGTTGAAGATTTGTTGATTTAAATGTATATATATATATATATATATATATATATAGTTATATAATTTGTTAAGGCCTGTAATTTTTTCTTTCTTTCTTTCTTTTTTTGGATTTTTTTTCTCTTCACATAATATATTATTTCAATTTGATATAAAAAAAACCCAGAAAATCAAAGCTCATAAATTGAAAAGGGAAAAAAATCATATATAATAATAATATATAAAAACATAATTTAAAATAAAATCATATATAATAATAATAAACTCATATTTATATAATTTAAAATAAACTCATATATAATAATAATATATAAAAACATATTTATGGGAATGAAAAAGAAAATAATAAAACAAAAGGAAAAAATAGGAAAAAAAGAAGAAGGAAATTTTCAATTTATGGGATTTTTTTATGGGTTTTTTTTATTTATCAAATTGAAATAATATATTTTTTGAAAATAAAAAAATCCAAAAAAAGAAAAAAGAAAAAAATTTACAGGCTTTGATTTTCTGGATTTCCTTTTGTTTTGTTATTTTCTTTTTCATTTTTGTAAATATGTTTTTATATATTATTATTAAATATGAGTTTATATTAAATTATATAAACATGTTTAAATTAGTTTATACAAATCATATAACTATATATATATTTAAATCAACAAACCTTCAACAATGAGCTAAAGCAGCTTAGTTGGTTAAAGCATATGACTTTTAACATTAAGATTGGAGGTATGATCCCTGATTGAGGTATTTTAATTTTTTTTTAGGGGTTGACCAGATATTATAAACTTGAGGGACTAAAAGAAAAAAATTAAAAAATAACAATAAAGGGTAAATTTGTATTTTTGCACATTCTGTTATAGTTAACCGTTAGTTTTTTTGTCAAATAGACTAAAGTGATGTATTTTGGCAAAGAAGTTTAAATAGGTGACAATTCATGAAAAAGTTGGGACTTTAGTGATAATACCCCTTTAAAACAATTCTAAAGACACTTCCTTCTATTCTAAAATTATCCTTTTTATCTTATGACACTCTTATTCTAAAGATACCCCATTTTAAAAAATAAATTTATAAATAAACTCCATTTTATTTTAATTTAAGTTAGTACGAACTATTGTAGCATTTGGATTCATCCAAGTAGTAATCTTTTTTGAATTAAATTATTAAAAAAAGAAATTATCTTTCCTAAATCATTAGATTAAATATTTCATAATAAACACTCTCTTATAAATTTTTAATTACCATATTAAACTCTCTCTCCTCCAATACATATCTCTAATTTTCTAGGATAATACTTGAGTGCTGACCGGTCAACACCTAAAATACTGACTCAATGATGTGACCCAATTGAATTGTAACACGTGTACTTTTTTCTTTCACCCATTCCAAGATTTTGTAGTTGTATGAAGTTCAGTTTTGTTGGGTTTTATGTTCTCATGCATTAAAAGTCTTGGAGTACAAGATGTCTTGGAATGGGTGAAAGAAAAGGACAGGTGTTACAGTTCAATTGAGCCATATCATTGGGTTAGTATTTTGGGTGTTGACCGGTCAACACCCAAATATTATCCAATTTTCTATCTCCATTCTTTCTCAAACAAGACTAACAGTTCAAAAAAAAAAAATAGAAATTCTTGAGTTTATTCGAATCTAGTTGCAACAAATCAAGTTTTCATATATCTATTTTTTAGTATTGACTTTTTAACACACACACACACACACACACACACATATCCATAAGTTTTTTTTTTTCTTTAACTATTAATCAGAGATTGAACGAGAAATTATGGAGATAGGAATTTTTTTTTTTTTGAAAAATGAGGAGAGTGTTTAATATGGTAATAACAGATTTAAGAGAGACAGAGAGAGAGAGAGAGAGAGTTTAATACGTAATCTTTATAATTTTTTTTGTCTTGTTTAGTAATTTTAATTCATGTTAAAATTGTCATTAATAAAAAAAATTAAATTGGAGTTTAAATGGATAATTTGTGGATTGTAAAGAGAAGCTCTCTAATTAGACCTAGTAATAGGTCGTGTTATTATGAATTTGTATCGTTTTGTGTTTGGGTCATGTTAAAATTATTCCACCCGAACACGACCCGTTAGCTTAATGGATTTTAATGGCTAGACTTGATAGATTTTTGGTTTCCCCAAAAATTCTTCTCTGGTTTCCTGATTTGCAGCAGAAGAATCTTCCAAAATCTCTCTCGGACCATTCCGCTGTGTGGCTTGGCAATCTGAAGGAAGAGTGGGGCTCGTATCAATTTTGATTCTTTGATTTGTGGGCTAGTAACAAGGAAGTTATAGAGTTAGCTCAGAAGGAATGGAAAAGCAAGAAGGTGTCGGGTCCTATAGGGTGTGGGCTGTCTATTAAATTGAAAGTTGTTAAGTGTGTTTTTAAGAAATGGTACAATGAGGCTAAAGCTAATGATCGTGGTTTGGACAAGTTGGAAAGTGAGTTGGAGTTAATTGATGTTAGTGCTAAAGTCAGTGGGTAGGGTGAGTTATTGAGGGAGAAAAGAAGTAAGGTCTTGAAGGATATATGGTCCCTTTTGCTGACAGAGGAGAGGAAATTGAGGCAGAAGGCTAGGGTTAAATAGATTTTGGAGGGGGATAAAACATAAACTTTTTTCATTTGGTGTGTAACTCTAGAAGGAGGAGGAATTTTATCGACAAAGTTCTTATTGATGGTGTTTTTTGCGTGGGGCCTTCTCAAGTGAAGGAAGGGGTTTTTGGCTTCTTTAGAGATCATTTCACTTCTAAGTGTTTTGATAGACCTAGGATGGAGGGCATTGAGTTTGTGCAAATTTCTTTAAATTGTAGGAAGGATCTTGAGGAACCGTTCTCTGTGGAAGAAGTGAGAATTGTCGTGGATGGGTGTGACGGTAATAAGGCTCCAAGCCCGGATGGGTTTAATATGAATTTTATCAAGAAAAGTTTGAAGACTATTGAGGGAGATTACATGAATTTTATACAGGAATTTTTCTTGGATGACTCTATAGTTGGGTGCTTAAATCATAGTTTCATCATGCTTATCCCTAAAGTGGCAAACCCGAGTTCCCTGTGTGAGTACAGACCAATTAGTTTGGTTAACTCCTTCTATAAAATTCTAGCGAAAGTTCTTTCAAACCGGTTGAGGAATGTTTTGCATGGTATTATTGGAGAAGCGCAAATGGCTTTCGTTGAGAGAAGACAAATTATTGATAGTTTTTTCATTGCAAACGAGGTGATTAACAGTTGGAGGAGGGAGACAAAATGGGGGATTGTATTGAAGTTGGATTTTGAGAAAGTGTACGACAGCGTTGACCTTATTTTTTTGGATTTATGTCTGGAAGGGATAGGGTTTGGAGATAGGTGGAGAGGGTGGATTCGCCATTGCATTTCCACTCCTATGATTTCGGTGCTTGTTAATGGAAGCCCTATGTAGGAATTTAGTATTGGTAGAAGGCTTCGGTAGGGCGATCTGCTGTCCCTGTTTTTGTTCAACATAGTGGTGGAAGCCATGAATAGAATGATTATTAAAGCTAAGGACATCAACGTGTTCTCAGGCAAAGTTTTCGGCAGGGCTAGAGTCTACCTTACCCATCTTCAATTTGCTGATGATACAGTATTGTTTATCGAAGCTAAAGAGCAGTCGGTGTTAAATGTGAGACGCGTCTTGCGGTGCTTCAAAGTTAGGTTAGGGCTCAAGATTAATTCTCACAAGTCTGGTATGGCCAAAGTGGGGATTATCAATGGTACAACAGAAAGATGGACGGATTTGTATAGATGTAAAAATGAGTTTCTTACCTTTATTTATTTAAGGCTGCCGTTGGGAGGAAATCCAAGCTCAGTTCGTTTTTGGGATCCGATGTTAGAAAGAATTAGGTCCATATTAGCTCATTGGAAAATGAGGTTCTTGTCCAAAACTGGGCATCTTGTCCTTATAAAGGCTATGCTTTCAAGCTTACCGACCTATTTCTTGTCTGTTTTCAAGATGTCGGTTACTATGGCTATAGCAATTGAAAAAATGCAACATAACTTTTTCTGGGGTGAAAAAAGAGAAAAGAGGAGTATTCATTTGGTTGATTGGAAGTGGCTATGTAAGAGTAAGTGGAATGGTGGCTTAGGTATTGGTAAAATTCAAGATAAAGGCAACACTTTGCTTGCGAAGTGGATATAGAGGTTTGGCAATGGGGAATAAGCCTTTGGAGGAAGATGGTTTGTGCAAAGTACTTGGTTGAGCCTAGGTCTCTTATCTAGGATTGGAAAAATAGGCAGTTTGCTTCTCATTTTATTAAATCAGCGGGCGGGCTGTGGAAGATTAATTCGAGAACGGTTGAAATCCTTTTTGCCAACTTGAAGGTGGTTGTGAGAGATAGGAGTCATGCTAATATTTGGAAGGATCTTAAGGTTTATGGTGTGTCTATAAGTGATGCGTTCCCTAGAATGTTCATGTTAGCTATGAATAAAAATGAGGTTGTAAGGGAATTTGGTAAATGCAATAATACTGTTTGGCAGTGGAGTGTTGCCACTATGAAACCTATGCTTAGGGTGGGAAGAGGCTGTCTGGGATGGATTTCTGATTGAGCTTGGAAAGTTTAATGTTAGGAAAACGGGTCCAGACTCTCTAATCTAGTATATTTATTCTTCAGGTTAATTTTCAGTTAGATCCTTCCGTAGGGAACTGGAGGATAGGCTGTCTTCTGCTTCTTATGTCGAAGAGAATGTGCTTTTGTGGTGTGGGGTGGTTCCTCATAAGGTAGACTTGTTCCTTTGGATGTTGGCCAAGCACCGTTTATTGGTGGGTGCGTTGCTGCCGAGGTTTACTGGTGGACTGCTATGTAGCAAGGTGTGCCCTCTCTGCAAGAAGGATGAGGAATCGATTGATCATCTTTTCATTAACTGGGAGTGGTCTTAGGTGTTATGGTCTAATTGTCTCCATTAATGGGATATTTCGACTTGCTTGTCTTCGAAAGTAAATGATTGGATGGATGGTTGGATGGATCTTTGCCTTTTTGCTAATAATGGGAGAGTCTGAAAGGTTGTCTTCCATGCCGTTTGTTGGACTATATGGGAGACTAGGAATAATGTGGTTTTTTATCAAGGGGATGTCGACATTGTTAAGGCTGTGGACATGGAGAGATGGAGGGTGGCTTGGTGGTTCAAGCATTATGGTCCCGGGTCCTTTTTGTCCTCGTCGATTCTGATGCTGAATTTGAAGATTGGGTGTGTGGATGATGTTAAGAATCAAAGGAAGTCTTGCGCCAGATGGAGTTCCCCTTCTGTTGGTACCTTGAAATTTAATGTTGATGGGTCGTTAAGAGGCAATCCAGGTGCTACAGGCATTGATGGTATTCTGCGAAACCATTCAGGTGATGTTTTGTGCATGTTTTCTGAGTTTTCTTGTTTTGGTCTCTCTTCTTATACTGAAGTTTAAGCAATTCTTAAAGCTTGTGAGTTGTGTGAGTCGGCTAACTGTCATTCTGATGTTGTTATCATCATCGAAAATGACTCTAAGTCGGCTATGTCTTGGGTGAATGGGAAGGGCGGTGTTGGCAACGTTAAGCTGATGGAGTATATCTTGGATATTAGGGAGCTTTTGCACAGGTTTCGGTCAAAGGTTTCGATCCAGTATGTGCCTAGGAGTGGCAATGTTTCGACCGATCTTCTTGCTAAGTGTGCTCTGAGCGGGTTGGTTCAGGAAGTGTAGGTCTGATTGGCTACTCATCCGTTTTCTTAGTGCAAGAAGTAGACTTCCCCCATCCAACCAGCTCCCCGGTGCCACTACGAGACAGTTAGGCTTTAAGCTTTCTTGCTTTGTCTGCCTTGGACGTTTTGATTTGACTGTTCTGCTTTCTGTTGTGTCTTTCTCTTCTTTTTTCTATTCCTGGGTGTTTTTGGTTTTGTTTTGTTGTTTTGTGGGTACTTTCTGTGGGGGTTTTGCTTTGCCTTGATTTGTTCTTGCTGTTGTTTCTGTTTTTGCTCAATAAAGTTTGCCTTTTCTAAAAAATATATATATATAACCCGAAACTATTTGTTAAATTAATGGGTAACCAGACCTGACCCGACCCATTGCAAAATGTTAGATTTAAAATTTATTAAGAAGTCGTAAATAAATAGTACTGAAGCATGATCAAACTCATGCAATCAAGTCCACCATATGTTTCAACTTTCTATCAAAAACATATTATTTTAAGATAAACAATAATAAACAACTTAAAAATGAAATCTAACATGGTTTCCATAAATCTTTATTATGTTGCGATTGAAAATCTCAATCCTCACTTACGTCTACAAATGTTAAATTGTTTGTGTTAGAAGACGACTACTTTGAAAGTTATGGTTACAATTAATATAGTAATACAATCAATTTATAGTTTTTAATCTAATTTTTTAAAATTAATTATTAAAATATATCCTAAAAGTAATTATAAAGATTTTTTTTATAAATTCAACGACTTTAATAAACTTATTTACTATTGAGTCAGTAAATACAAAGATTTTTTTAATAAATTTCATAAACACACATATATATATATTTTAAAATCCTTATATTAATGGGTTATAACGAATTAATGGTTTTTTTAAAGGTGAATCCAAAACCAACCTATTATATTATGAGTTTTAATGGGTTGGACCTATCAACAACCCAATCCGATAAACTAGACCCATCAACCATTATTTTCGAATGAGTTTATGTCGTGTTAATAGATCGTGTGAAATTTTACCAGGTCTATCTCTAATATTTAACTGTTCATTGCTAAAAATATGATAAAGTGAGTCAAATTGAGTTATTTTGGATTATATAAGGATCATGCGAGTCAAAAATGCAAAGTCGAGTAAAAAAAGTTGATGTTTCCAAAAGAAAAGGTTTGGGACTTGAAAAAAAGGGATTGGCAGCAAAAAAAATATTAAAAACACAAATATTTATGACTCATTGACGCACGTAGAATGTATCCGATAGCATTAAAGGATCTGTAATCCTCTCTTATATTTTGGATTGAATTTTTACATAATAAGATAACTTACCTAAGAAAACTCAATTATTTTTGAATGACTCCATATTTTAGTTAATTGGAATACATATATATAATTGGTTAATTTGCATTCACATTCTGTACGTGTATTAGACAGTCCAGAATTACCACAGAACAATACAAGCCAGCCAAATCGTCATTTTTTGCATTCATTTATCATTATGATTTGCATTCATTTATCATTATGATTCCTAAATCTGAATCATTTACCATTTTTCGCTCTCTATTATTTTTATAATCCCTTTCAATATTTTATATCTCTCTCTCACACACACACAGAGAATATCTGAGAGATGGCACCAGAGCTGCAGAAGAGAACCTTGGCCGTAGAATCCGGCTTTGATTCCTCTCAATTCGATGATGATGGCCACGTAAAACGAACCGGTATAGATACTTGTACTCTTTTTACTTACTGTGTTAATTAATAAACGTTAGTCATCAGCATTGTTAAAAGGGTTTTGTCAAAACCAGTATGTGGTTTAAATAAGTAAAGTGTAACGGACTACTCGTGATATTTTGGCAATTCTTGTTGTCTCAAATTCTTTTTTTTTTTTTTTTGTTTGCATGGTTTTTGAAGGAACTTTATTGACAGCAAGTGCACATATAATAACAGCAGTGATTGGGTCAGGAGTGTTGTCACTTGCATGGGCTTTAGCTCAACTGGGTTGGATTGCTGGACCAATCGCTCTCATAGCCTTCTCTATTATCACTTGGTTCAATTCTACTCTTCTCGCTGACTCTTACAGGTCTCCCTTTAATGGCACAAGAAACTACACTTACAGGGAGGCTGTCAAAAACAATTTGGGTACCAAAATTCTATGCAAAATTTTTTCATTTATTTCTTCCCTATATATGTTTTCTCATATTTTGTTTTGATGAGTAGTGAAATGTTCAGAAATCGGCCCAATCCATTTGTCAACTCTATAAAACAAACTAGATTCTCCAGGATTTAATTAAAATACGAGAGGATCTTGACTGGATTTTCCTTAGATGTTCGAAATCTTAACTCTCTATCTCTGTGTTTAACAGGAGGGATAAAGTACAAATTCTGTGCTTTAGCCCAATATGTAAATCTTGTGGGAGTAACAATTGGTTACACAATCACTGCATCTATTAGCATGGCGTAAGTGAATTACTATAATAATCTCTCTCCCAAACTTTTATTATTATTATTATTATTATTTAGTTTTCTTGTGATTTTGATTATCAATTTACATGGTTCTAAATGCTTTTATAATTTTATTTCTTTTAGGGTGTCAATATTTCCACCCAAAAATGTTGTTATTTGTACATCCATCGTAAAAAATTAAAGAGAGCTTCTTTTGACAATTCAATTTTTTCTTTCTACACTTATTTTCTAAAAATACTCCATTCTCAAAATTTAAATTTTAAAATATTCTAAAGACACTTCATTTCGTTACAAGATTATTATTTTTATCTTTTTTGAATTAAATTATTAATAAAATAAATTATCTCTCTTAAATCATTAGATTAATTATTATATATTAAATACTCTCTCCTAAAATTTTAATTACCATACTAAACTCTCTCTCTTCCAATAAATATCTCTAATTTTTTATTTTCATTCTTTCTCAAACAAGAGTAACAGTTAAGGAAAAAAAAAAAAAAACTTACTAATAAGTTTGATTTTTAGAAACCATATGTATGTATATATTAAAAATAAATAAAAAACCTCAAAATTTTTTTTTTTTTTTTTTAAATCGAAATATAAAAATATTTTTTGTTACTCTTATAGATATGTGATTGCCAATATAACTTTAATTCTTTCATTAATCTTAGAAATGCTGAATTTAATTTAATATAGTTGAAACAATTCAAACTTTAATATATCATTTTTTAAAAAAAATTGACTTTTTAATATATATATATATATATATATATATTATTGTTAGTAAAAAATTAAAATATTCATAAGTTTTTTTTTTTTTTCCTTTAACTATTAATTAGAGATTGATTGAGAAAGTATGGAAACACGATTTTTTTTTTTTTTTAATGGAGAGAGATTAATTAGGGGAGAGTGTTGAATATGGTAATAACATATTTATGAGAGAGAGTTTAATATGTAATATTTAATCTAATGATTTAGAAGAGAGAATTTTTTTTTTTTTTTTTTTTGTCTTGTTTAGTCATTTTAATTTAGGTTAAAATTGTTATTAATAAAAAAAAATTAAATTGAAGTGTGAATAGATAATTTGTGGATTTTAAGGAGAAGCTCTTAAATTAAAATCTAAATTTCACCGTAAACACTCAATTTATTACCATAAATAACCCTATTTTATGCATTAGGCTCATGCTATTATCAAATATGATCTGTATAATTATATGAACAGTTTGAATTATAATTCAATGGTCCACAAACAGGGGGCAGGCCCACAAGAGCCATGGCCTATTGCTTCAAAAAAAAAATAAATAAATAAAATAAAATAAAAAATAAAATAAAAATAAAAACCCTTAAAAAATTAGACTTAATAGCACCAAACCCCCCTGAAATGTATACGAATTTACAATGTGCCCCCTAAATGTTTTGTTTCGGCGATAAACCCCTCAAACTCTCTTTTTCTTTACACTTGCTTGTTTTATTGCCGTTTGAGGAGGGGGCATCTTCATAAGGGTTGTGCAAAAAAAAAAAAAAAAGTTCAAAAGGTTTACCGTTGAAAAAAACATTGAGGGGGCACATTGCAAATTAGCGTATATTTCAAAGGGATCTAGTGCTATTAAGTCTAAAAATTATACATTTATAGCTAAATTTCTTCAGTTTTTGATTTTGACCCCCAAAATCTTTTGATTTAGTGTAATGACCCGTTCAGATAAAGAATTTTGGCTGTCCATAAAAAAAAAAGTTTGAAAACTCAAGAACTAAAAAAAACAAAATTTAAACCCATTTCATAATTGCCTATTAACTATATAAAATTTGGAGTTAATATTAAAAACCTCCCCTCACCTTTGAACTATTATTGGACGTATAGTTACAAATGTTTTTATTTTATAAACCTCCCCTATAAACTAACACCGTTAGCTTTCCGTTTGTGTTGACTGAGTTTGAGTATTAAAAAGTCTAAAATGTCAATATTTAAGCTTCAATTGTATGAATCGACTATTACACCATCATACTTTTACCAAATAAATTAATAAAATAATACAATTGAAGCTTAAATTAATAATACCCTCATTCCGTTATTTTGTTATTTTTAGGGATAAAATTGTTTACAAAATAACCTCCCCTTTGCAAGTTAACATTCTCACATTTTGTATCAGTTTATTAATTTATTTGGTAAAAATATGAGGGTATAATGATCAATTCATATAATTGAAGCTTAAATAGAGAATATTTTTGGATTTTTAACTGTCAAACTTAGTCAACACAAACGGAATGCTAACAGTGTTTGTCTATAGAGGAGGTTTCTAAAATAAAAGTATTTATAACTATACACCTAATAATAGTTCAAAGGTGAGAGGAGGTTTATAATATTAACCCTAAAATTTATCTAGTAGTTAAATCCATGTACATTAATATATTTTTATGTGTGAACACCTGAAATTATATATTTACACAATCAATGAAGTCTAACCTTAATTTTTTTTTTTTCCAAACAACACAATGTTTGTAAACAAGAGTGTTATATATTTTCCTTCAATTGCTTGAGCTTTGTAAGCCAACTTTTACATTGTCTTCTTTTGTTTAAACAAGTGATAGTCAAACTTCAAACCATCTCCAATAGTTGACTTGTAAATACTAGGTTTGGCTAAGTTGCTGTTAGCAGTAATGTTATTGGGTCAATTTCCGGTCCATAGAAACTATGTAAATTTATGTGCTCTAAGGGCTCATTTGTTTAAAACCAAAAGCAATTTGATTATTACTTTCTGGGGTTTGAGTTTTAAAAAGAGATTTTTATTTTATTTTAATAAAATTAATCTGTATTAGTAATTCATCGAAGGGTAACTAGGATTATAATAATTCTTTTGGACGGCAGTATCGACACCCTTTCTCTTATTATTAATAGAAAGTTTATTGTTTCGGATATATTACGGATTTACGGTCAATCAAGTAGTTGTTTCTGATAATGTGCAGGGCCGTTAAGAGATCAAACTGCTTTCACAAGAATGGACATGAGGCCGGGTGTCATACATCAAACAATATGTTTATGACAATATTTGGGGTGACGCAGATTATACTAAGCCAAATACCAAATTTTCATGAGCTTTCAGGGCTCTCCATCATTGCAGCTATCATGTCTTTTGCTTATTCCTTAATAGGCCTTGGTCTCTCCTTAGCACAAATTGCAGGTAACCCATTTCAATATTAAAAAAAAAAATATTCCTTTTAGATTGAAAAGATACTAGCGCACTTTCACACGTTCTTACGAACGCAAGTAACAAGGTTAATTTTGTTAAACTGAAGGAGGAAATACTGGGAAGACAAGCTTAACAGGAGTAGTAGTAGGAGTGGATGTGACAAGTTCAGAGAAGCTTTGGGGCAGCTTCCAGGCCATAGGAAATATTGAATTTGCCTATGCTTTCTCTACTGTCCTCGTTGAGATACAGGCAAGTGATCGGCAAGTTTTTTTCATTCAGGATCGGCTTTATATGATTGAGGGTGATGTACAGTTCACTTTGTAACATTAAAAAAAAAGTATAAATCTTGCACCTAATAATTTTATATATATACATACACACTTTTTCATCATAAGCATATTTTTATTTTCTGGTGATTATTTGCTTACATTTGAGAAGATAAGTTGTTGAGTGCAGGATACACTAAAATCAAGCCCACCAGAGAACCAAGAGATGAAGAAGGCAACCCTTATTGGAGTCTCAATCACCACCATTTTTTACACACTTTGTGGAACTTTGGGTTATGCAGCCTTTGGAAACAATGCACCCGGCAACTTCTTAACCGGATTTGGATTTTACGAACCCTTTTGGCTTATCGATTTCGCCAATATCTGTATTGTTGTTCATCTTGTCGGTGCTTACCAGGTACATCAATCTCCATTAACTTAGAAATTTTTTGATACTGCAATATAGGGGTATCAAATGGATCTGACTGCTTGAGCTCTCCCGTAAATTGAGAGACAAGCCCTTGTCAAAACCCGTTGAGTAGGTAAGAAGGGTTTTCACGGGTTTGAGGATAGAGATGGATCTAAAAAGAAAAAATTTCAATAGTATTACAAATAAAACGTTGAAAAATCCGTTTGGCAGTACAAACCAGTGCTTAGATGTCACTAGATTAAGAAAAGTCTTAGAAAAAATAAAGTTAAACCCAATTGAGGCTTAAAATTTACAATCCGACTAGTCCATTTGACACATCTACTACAGTCAATGTGTGTGTATATATATATATATATATTTTTTTTTTTTTGAAAGCTGACACGATTGTTTGCGGAGGTATTTTGCCAACCAATATACAATCTGGTGGAGGGATGGTGCAGCCGACAATGGCCGGAAAGCAAAATCATAAAAGGATTCATGTTCCGGTTGATATGGAGAACACTTTATGTGATAGTAACCTGTGTCATCGCCATGCTATTCCCCTTCTTCAACAGCGTTCTTGGATTGCTCGGAGCTCTTTCCTTCTGGCCCTTGACCGTGTATTTTCCAATCGAAATGTACATTTCACGGGCAAAGATTCGGAGGTGTTCGTTTGTATGGACATGGCTCAAAGTGTTGAGCGGTACGTTCTTGGTTGTTTCGCTTCTTGCTGCTGCTGGTTCAATTGAAGGCCTCATTAAGGAAGTCTCTGCCTACAAGCCTTTCAATTCCGTTTCTTAATTAATTAATTAATTAATTAATTTAATTTTTAAACAGCTTTTTATTTATAGTATAATGCGGTACCGATCATAACATAATAAATGATTATGTGTTGTAAATCAAAGAATAATAAATAACAAATAAATAAATAATGAGATGAGATGAGGGAGACTATAATGCGGGATCATAACATAATAAATGATTATGTGTTGTAAATCAAAGAATAATAAATAACAAATAAATAAATAATGAGATGAGATGAGGGAGATCAGAGATGAGAGAGAGAGAGAGAGAGAGATATGAGAGAAACGAGAGAGAGATAGAGAGAGAGAACATATTGCCTTGTATTTGATTACAAGTGAAAGCATTAGCTGGTCAATCTTTACGATGAATTTAGGTTCTATATTTATAGACTTTAATAGCATGAGTTTCACTTGGCCACTTGCCTATTACCATCATTGATTACATCACATACTTAAGCATTAAGCAATATAATCAAGTCAGAAGCGGTGGGTTTATTGCAAGTTGTGATGCTGTCAAGTGAGAGAGAGGCAGTGGATTTAGGGGAAGATATTGTATGGTATTTGTGTGTACAACACATGTGGTAAAAGCCACATATATTATAACACTCCCTCTTAGATTTATACCACATGTATTAATATTTTAGGGAAAAATCTAATGGAATAAAACCTATGCAAAATATATACAATAATCTTCTGGATCTTGTGATGTTGGATGATCTCAAAACTATCTCGTTAAAAACCTTATCAGGAAAACCCAGTGGGATAAAACCTGATCGAAGGGAAAAAGAGTATAGTGTACATATATCCGTTCAGAACTTTGCTCGCCTTGATTGTCTCGTTAAAATCCCTGTTAGGAAAACCAACTGGAAAAAACCTGATCAAAAGAAAAAAGAGTACAATGCAAATATGTTCATAGTTAATGTTTTCTTCAAAACATTTCTCACATTTATACTTTGCCAGGAAAAACCCGGTGAGATAAAAACCTGAGCAAAAATATCCATTGATCTGTCAAATCAAAGTAATATTTATGATGATATTTTGGATCAAGGTAATATATATATATATATATATATATATATATGATGATTAGCAAGATCAAAGTAATATTTACAATGATATTTTTGATCAAGATAACATACATACGATGATATATTGAATCAATGTAATATTTATGATGATTTTGTGGATCAAATGATTTTTGGGTGTGCTTAGAGAATTGCCTCATTAAAAACCTTATCAGGAAAACCCAATGAGACAAAAACCTGATTGGAAAGAAAAAAAGTACAATGCACACATGCTCCAATATGATTAATATACTTCATATGATATGCTCCCCATGATGGGACGTTCCCCTTGATAAAAGTTCTTTTAAGGTAATCTACTAGATTGCTAAACTGGGGTATACAGATATTTATTTCATGAAATGAAATAACATCATAAATGATTGGAGGAAGTATAAGCAAAGACTTACTTTATAAAGTAATATCCATATGGAATCTTTTCAAAATCTTTGCAACATATTCTGATTGATGGACAAACATTCCTGTTAACTGCCAAAATTGGCCAAGGACCAAAGAAGAATTTTCCACCCAGGATCAAGGAGGAAGATTTTCAACAGACAACATCCAGCTACCTCTTGAAGAAAATATAGACCAATATATCGGGATATATATCCAGTAAAGCCAAAGCGAGGTCAGAAGCATAAAGATCCCAAGATAATGAAAGGAAATCTTGCAAACCACGTTACACTGTCCTAGTACCCCACTTCTACGTGGACCGGGTATCCCGCTTCTACGTGGACTGAGTATCCCGCTTCTACGTAGACCGGGTATCCTGCTTCTATATAGATCAGGTACCATGCCATTATGTCACCTTGATACCTCATCACAGCATCAACCGGTATCCCGAAACCTAGGTGACCAAGGGACCAGTGGAAATCATGATACAACAAGAAGAAGGGTGTCGGGGTACCCTGACACCGCAATACCCTTACATCGCAAAGAACTAGCTCGCCAAACAGCCTAAGTATCAAATAAGGATGCTACCAAGGTAAAACCGGCAGATCTAGAAGACCTAAGTTTAAAGCTACAAAGAAGAACACTAAAACGCCAACGTTTTTATCATTAAAAAGGAGGACTCATTCCCACTATTTAAGAGTCCTATTTAAAAGCGGAGTCTGCCAGAATCTACCCAAGAAAGAATCACTTGATTTTAGGGATTGGATTTCATACAATATCCTCGCTTATCGCCAAGGAAAGTCCCATAATTGCTGAAACCCTAGACCGAAGTTATAGGAGTGCATGGCAAGTAATAAGACCTATATATAGGACGTTATACTCAACTATGAAAGGGGGAAACCCTAAACTTACAACCTTTTTCTACTTATCGATTTGCACGAGATCTCCATGGCCAACTGTGTCAGACTTCGCCTACAGTGACCGGTGGAGAGTATTGTTCAACATTATCTGCATTACGTAAAGAAATTCATTTTATTCACCTCATTTATGATATAATACAATTGATTATCCTTCAATTTTAACCATCATTATATTGAGCTACCATTACTGAAAATCATAGGTATCGAACTATGTGATACCCCTCCAACTATGGTTAATTCAGATCATGGTCCATTAAAGTCATTAATTGTAATTCCACCTCGTTGGTAAATTTCGGTTAACACTTTTTGGCGTCGTCTGTGGGAACTTACTCCCACCCCATTAACAAAAGCAGCTTAGCACTACCCCGCTAACAGAAAGATGAGACTCAGATCCTCCCATTGACAGCCTAACCACCCGGGACCCCACTCTCTTGCTTCTACCCAAAGAATTCAGAAACAAGGGAGGGGAGCAAGAAACAACAACCCATCATCGATCCCTTCACCAAAGTTGAGTCGAGCCTTATGCCCCCAGATCCGGCTATCGAGGAAGTCAATCGGGATATCCTAGAACAGCAGGTTGTTGCCTATGTAGAGAGTATCCGCCTCTGGATGATCACTCAGGGGATACCTTACGAAGCTATCAAGGTCGTAGGAGAAGCTGGACCGGGTACCCGTCACCAATCTTTAACAGACTCGGACCACCATTACTAGTTCAAGACCGTCCTGCAAATCTCAGACCCCGACAGGTGAAGTCAGCAATCGATGTTCCCCCCCCCCCCCCCTCCCGAAATCTACCAACAACTAGGCCAACAGAAGATAGTATGACTCCACAGCCCGATGCAGGTGGTAGTACCAGACATAGAAGGAACCCACGAGTTAGCCGCTTGATGCAGTAAAATCTGTGTTCAATTTACTAAGAAAATTCATTCACTAGGATCAGTAATTCTATCCGTCGAAAGCCAATTAATCAAGCTAGGATTTACTCTGAATGCGAAAAACTAAATTGCATAATGTTTTGCATTGGAAGTTGGTGAATTCTAAAATTAACCTAAATTATGCTTACTTGAACTAAAATCAAATCAAATCAAATCAAATCACACAAAGGATGAATATATGGAGAGAAATATTAGGGAATCGATGCACCTTTTTTAGACACTCAATGTTCACAATCAGTCTCAATAAACACTTCAATAAAGTTTAGGGCTTGTTTTGATGATAAACAATTAAGAACGAATATCCTTCCCATCACTCGCACAAAGGCCATGTGTCAAGTGACGGTAAGAAATACCTTAAAACAAAACTCTAAGTCGAATCAATGCAACAAGGTCATGCAAACATTAACTTTCAAATCTACTAAGCTGATGATTATGATTTAAATGGAAAATGTCATTCACATCTAAACCCTAATCTCATGGATAAACTAAATCACAAACCCATATCAATTGAAGACCATCAAAATAATATTAGTAAGTAAAGTAGAACAATTAATTCAATAGACAAGACTAAAACCCAATTGATTAATAAAAGATAGACTAATTAATTACAACGAGTTATCTAAAATCGGTTACATCAATCCCCTAGAATGATGTTTAGTTACACATCAATGGAGAGAATGAAAACACAGAAGAGATATAGAAAAAAACCCATGTGTGGTGGTCAAAGTGATGGGCGACGACCCCCTTCTGTGGCTTGGAACCTCCATTGCCTGTCCTTGGCTGGTCTCCCCCAAAATTATGGCTTAAAGGGGTTTAAATAGGCTTTAGATGCAAAACCTAGTCCTTAAACAACAAGGAAATCAATTCCCTTTTTAAACTCTTTTTTTTTGTGATTTTACTTCTTTCCTAATCCATCGAAATTGATTACTTATTGAGGTAGGTCAAGGATTATGTGTCAACTTGTTTGCCCAAGACTTTTACACATGTACAAGAAGATAATATTTCCCGATCCAACAACTTGCAAAACAAATCCCGTAATACTTGCGGATTTATGACGGACTGATCTGACATTTAGGTACTAAAATGGACATAACTTCTTCTAGGAACATCGAAATTGCGATTTGAAATATACGCCGGAAACTAGACTTCCGGGGCTTTTAATCCATAGGTAGTAGGATATACAATTCAATCAGAACTGAGAGATATGGGCCCCGCAACATTGAGGTTATACACTAGCCAAAACTAATCTTTTCATGGTTTCTTCCAATTTGCTCATTTTCTCCATCTTTTGACTTCTTTTCTTCCAAAATGAGATTTAACACCACTTGAACAAAAAGAACCTATACATGCTCAACAAACACATTAAACAACCTAATTTACTCAAGAACAAAGCATAAATAATAGGAAATAGGGGCCTAAAACATGTATAGAAATTGACCGATCACCGCTCCAGGAGAGAGGGGTGCAAATAGGCAGCTGCAAGGTCCGAAACATTGGATATGAAGGTACGGTGGCCCCGACCCAGAAACAAGGGATCCAGGTGCCTTGAAGATCGAATGGCCAAGATGGCAAAGAAACTTGAGGAGCTAAGGAAGGGAAAGCATCGGGGTACCTAGAAGAAACCCCTCGAGGAGATGAATGCATCCTTTTCTAGGAGATGAATGCATCCTTTTCTAGGAGGATCCAGGAAGCAGAGTTACCTCTCAAGTTCAAGATGCTTACTGAGAAGTATTCTGGTTCAAAAGATCTCATGAGTCACATGGAGAGTTTTATCCTTCAGATGAAGGTCTAAAATGCTACCCGGTCAGCAATGTGCAGGATGTTTCCTTCAACTCTGACGAACTGTGCCAATACTTGGTTTGGAAAATTACCCCCAAGTAATGTAGATTCTTTTTTAAAACTCATTACAAATTGTTGTGCTTAGTTTCAAGGAATCAAGCATCGTCCTAAGGATCCCATTCTACTCCAGTACATAATCCAGGAGCGGGATGAGACGCTGAGATCCTATGTAGAGAAATTCCACAAAAAGGTGGTTCATATGGGAGTGTTTGCTGAGAATGAGACCTTGGCAAATTTAAGAAGAAGCTTGTGGGATAGTAAGCTATTCCGATCGTTCGCCAAACACCCACCTGAAACTTATTAGAAGGCCTATAACAGGGCATTGGAACAGGTGGACATAAATGAAAAGCTCCAAGTCAAGGTCGAGCACGATGAACCCCGATCAACCAAGCGCCAGAAAAAATAAGCTCCAAAGCCTGCACCTACAAAGATATTCCTCAATCATCCTCCCAACCGGTCTACCTATCGGCCACCACCTCCATCACAACATCGGGATAAGTATCCCGTAAAAAGAGACCCTCCTAGAGCTATGCCGCTACTAAGAGAGGTAGCGCGGGTAGAAAGAGAAGAAGACTGGTACAACCATTACACCTCACTCAATGCATCCCGAGAGACCATTTATCTTAAACAAGGGCTTGCTCAGGAAGCCTTGTCCTATCAAAATCAAGACTAACCAAAGGAATCGTTACAAGTTTTGTGACTTCTATGAAGATGTAGGGCACAACACATCGGAATGTTATAACCTTCGTAACCAGATTAAAGGATTGGTAATGGGGGACTCTTAATTGAATTCTTGCAACATGTACAGGATAACATCAAGGTAGGGAAGAAGGTACAAAGTGAGATGCGGGAAGCAGAGGAAAGACGGAAGGATAGC
Organism: Acer negundo; assembly: GCA_035582765.1. Classification (NCBI taxonomy): domain Eukaryota; kingdom Viridiplantae; phylum Streptophyta; class Magnoliopsida; order Sapindales; family Sapindaceae; genus Acer; species Acer negundo. The sequence continues at coordinate 10,183,674 of CM069236.1, read as the reverse complement.
GAGAAAGATCTAATGCAGCAAATTCAGACCATCCACACCATCAGTGGAGGCCCTACATTAGTAGTAACTTCCAACAACTCTAGGAAAAACCATGCTAGGAAGATCCCGAGGATTACCGCTGATCAAGATGTATACTGAGTCTCTAGGGGACCCCTAGAATATCCTCACTCTGCCCATATCATTTTCACTAAGAAGGATGTATTTAATACAATTCAACCTCATGACGATCCCATGGTGATCACAATACATATAGCTAACTGCAAGGTCCATCGCGTCCTGATTGATACCGGGAGCAGTGTAGATATCATATTCAAAGGGGCTCATGATAAGCTCAACCTGAAGAATCCCTATTACAATAGTTGCACTACACCTCTGTACGGATTTATTGAAGACTCATTAATGCTGATTGGATCTCATAGGCTACCAATAATAATCAGAGAGGCTCCTCTTCAGTAGAACATAATGACAGAATTCATTATAGTGGATACCCCATCCGCTTACAATACGATCCTGTGAATGCCCTTCCTGTCAGAAATTAAGGGAGTATTATCTATCTATCACAATGTCTTGAAATTCCTAGTCGAGACCAAGGTAGGAGAAGTTCGAGGAGACCAACAAGTAGCCCGCAGTTGCTATGCAGTGCCTACCAATCCTACCGCGCTAGCCAAGTAATGCACACATATAACCTATAAACCAAGCCAGGTAATGTTGGGACAGGATAAATTCGTCATGGAAGAAGGGGAGGTACCTGATATGCTCATAGAAGAAACAGAAGAGTGAGATCAGGGATGGACCAGCGAACACTCCGCAGATGAATTGGAAGAAATACCAGTACAGGGAGACAATCCCTCCAAGGTAATGAAGATAGGTGGAGCATTTGATAGCAGGGTCAGAGAAAAATTGGTTGGACTCCTCAGAGAATACAACGATATCTTTGCCTGGAGTCATGACAAAATGGTAAGTGTCCATCTCAACCTAGCAACCCACAGGTTAGTGGTAGACGTAACCTTCAAACCAATCAAGTAGAAAAGAAGGCACTTCAATACGGAGGGGAATGTCGCGGTTTAGGAAGAAGTAGACAAGCTCATGAAAGCCAAATTCATCAGGGAATCCCGGTACCCCGAGTGGATCACCAACGTGGTCATGGTAACCAAGCCTAATGGGAAGTGGTGTATGTGTGTGGATTACACCGATCTCAACCAAGCTTGCCCAAAGAACAGCTTCTCTCTACTAAAGATCGACCAGCTGATTGACTCCACTGCAGGAAACAAACTCCTAAGACTCATGGATGTTTTCTCAGGGTACAATCAAATCATGATGTAGCCCACGGATCAGGACAAGACCATTTTCATCACTGGGCAGGGCCTTTACTGCGACAAAGTAATGCCCTTTGGGCTTAAAAATGTAGGATCCACTTATCAATGACTGGTGAACAAGCTATTCAAAGAAAAGATAAAAAGATCTATGAAAGTGTACATACACGACATGATCACCAAATCTCAATAGACAGAGCAGCACCCAAAAAATTTGCGACAGACTTTTCAAGTAATAAGGAAGAACCAAATGAGATTGAACCCCGCTAAGTGCGCCTTCGGAGTAATATCATGAAAGTTCCTGGGATTCATGGTTCACGAGAGGGGTATCGAAGTCAACCCAGAGAAGATCAAGGCCATCATGGATCTGGAATCCCCCACTACCCTCAAACAGGCACAGAGAATGATTGGTAGGATCGCAGCATTAAACCGCTTCATATCCCGATCTACAAATAAGTGCCTTCCTTTCTTTAAAGTTTTCAAGCAAGGTAAGAAGATGAAGTGGGATCAAGAGAGCAAAAGAGTTTTCCATTCTTTAAGAGAATACCTAGCTAGCCCGCCCTTGCTAGTAAAACCTGTCTAAGGAGAAGAACTGCAACTCTACCTGGTAGTATCAGAGACCGCTACGAGCGGAGCCTTGCTTAAAGAATTTAATGACGGGATCCAGATACCAGTATATTACGTGAGTCGTGCTCTAACCAAATCCGAGAAGAACTATACTCTCCTAAAGAAGCTCACCTAAGCATTAGTGACTATATCCAGAAAGCTCCGGCCGTACTTTCAAGCTCATACCATTGCGATAATCACTAACCAATCACTAAAACAATTCATCTATAAGCTTGATGTATCCGGTAGATTGGTCATATGGGCTTTGGAACTCACCTAGTATGACATAAAGTACAAGCCAAGGACTACAATCAAGGCTCAAGCATTAGCAGACTTTATAGCAGAGTTCAGCACGACTTTGAATCCGGATACTACGAGAACCCTGGACCCAGTCCCGGAGAACCTAGAGTGGCCTGACAATTGTAAGTTTTGGATACTGTTTACGGATGGGGCATTCAACCAATCAGGCTGCGGAGCGAGAATTATCCTAACCGACCTAGAGGGGGTCGAATGCATCCACTGTTTCAGATTTGAATTCAGAGCCACCAATAATGAAGTAGAGTATGAAGCCCTGGTAGCAAGACTAAAAGTAGCAGGAGAACTAGGAGCAGAGTTCCTCTTGGTTAAGAGTGATTCACAGTTGGTACTTAACCAAGTATCGGGATTGTATCAAGCAAATGGTGATAACATGGTCGCATATTTGGCTAGGGTTCGGGAAGCAAGGACAAAGTTCAAGGGTATGAAGATGGAGCAGATTCTCGGAGAGTAAAACCACGGAGCAGATGTCTTAGCCAAAATCGCTGCAGGTGCAAGGCAAGCATTGCCAAAAGGGGTACCAATTCAATTAATACCTCGATCAATCATAGCTATAGAAGTAAGGGTAAACTCAGTCAACCGACTCCCTTGTTAGATGGATCATATTACAGAATATCTCCAAAATGACGCCCTACCTACTGATCCTGATCAAACACACAAGCTCAAGCGAACCGCCACCCGGTACTGCTTGGTAGATGGTTTTCTCTACCGAAAAGGGAAGTCACTTCCATATCTAAGGTGTCTACATCCAGATGAATCACAATGGACACTCAACGAGGTACATTCAAGAGAATGTGGCAACCATGTATCAGGTGAGACCCTTGCTTACCAGGTGCTCAAAATGGGTTATTTCTGGCTTACTTTCCACTAGGATGCGAAGCAATTTGCACGATCTTGTGAGCCTTGCTAGAGGACAGCAAACCTCCACCACCTTTCTTAAGAGAAACTCTTTTCAATCAGTACACCATACCCATTCGCCATTTGGGGACTTGACTTTATCAGGCCACTCCTGACTACTCCTGGTCAAGCCAAGCATGTTATGGTAACAATAGATTATTTTACCCGGTGGGTTGAGGCAGAATCCCTTACCCGGATAACTGAGGCAAACACTACAAGCTTCGTCAAGGAAAACATTGTCTGTCATTTCGGTACCCTGATGGCTATAATAACTGATCTGGGCAAACAGTTCGACAATGCCAAATTTCAAAAGTTTTGTGAGGAACAGAATATCAATCTCCATTTTGCATCAGTAGCCCATCCTATAACCAAAGGTTTGGTGGAGGATACCAATAAAACCATCAAGAAGCTCTTGAAGAAAAAGCTCCAACCGAAGAAAGGGAAGTGGGCTGAAAAACTTCTCAACGTGTTATAGACTTATTGGACTACCAAAAGGACTGTAACTAGGGAAACTCCTTACTCATTAGCCTTCGGGACAGAAGCAGTCTTACCCATCGAGCATAAAATGACATCTTTCAGGGTTCACCGTTATGAGTTGGATGATAATGAGGCAAAATTAAGAGCTAACCTAGACCTTCTCAAGGAGAAGCAAGATAAGGTTGCACAGAGGGTAGTGGCCTAGCAGAGCAAGATAGCTCGATACTTTAACAAAAAAGTAAGGACTCTAAACTTCAAAGAATGAGACTTGGTTCTCAAGAAAGTAACCCAGAATACACGAAAAAAGATCAGACAGGGTCTTAACCCCAAACTAATAAGGTCCTTACTTGATCAAAATGATAGTCCGATGTAGAGCTTACAAGTTTGAAGACATGGATAGTTACCCGATTGACCACACTTGGAATGCTGATCACCTCAAGAGGTTCTACCCTTAATGGTTAGCAAGAATAGTTTTTTTTTTTCTCAACCGGTATGTTGACAAATGTGTACCCTGAGCTTTGCTTTGTATGAGTTTGAAAATTCAATAAAAGAGGTCAATTCTTCTCCTACATTATTCTCATATGTTCATCTAGAACCTTTCGCCATAACTGGATTGCCTTAAGACCAGGAGAGCTGTATAGCACTCCTGATGCCTTGGATTGGGTCAACCCCTCTAAGAGGATCACCATAACTGGATTGCTTTAAGACCATGAGAGCTGTATAGCACTCATGATGCCCTGGACCGAGTCAACCCCTCTTAGAGGATCGCCATAACTGAATCGCCTTAAGACTAGGAGAGTTGTATAGCACTTCTAATGCCCTGGACCAGGTCAATCCTTCTAGGAGAATTGCCATAATAAAATCGCCTCATGACCAGGAACAGCCACATGGCATTCCTGCTACCTTAGACGAGGCATTCCTCCTCCAGGAAGGATCTGGTGCATAAATGCATAAGTGGCATAATTGCCTACCAGACTAGAGATGCGAAGTCGTGGCCTTAGTTTCCCATCGCAAAGAACTAGCTCGCCAAACAACCCAAGTATTAGATAAGGATGCTACCAAGGTAAGACCAGCGGATCTAGAAGACCAGAGTTTAAAGCTACAAAGAAGAACACTAAAACGCTAGCGTTTTTATCATTAAAAATGAGGACTCATTCTGCCATTTAAGAATCCTATTTAAAAGCGGAGTCTACCATAATCCACCCAAGAAAGAATCACTTGATTTTAGGGATTGGATTTCACACGATATCCTCGCTTATTGCCAAGGGAAGTCCCATAATTGCTAAAACAAAAGATCGAAGTTATAGGAGTGCATGGCAAGTAATGGGACATATATATATATATATATAATGTTATACTCAACTATGATAGGTGGGGGAAACCCTAAACTTACAGCCTTTTTCTACTTATCGACTTGCACGAGATCTCTACGGCCAACTGTGTCAGACTTCGCCTACAGTGACCGGTGGAGAGTATTGTTTAACATTGTATCTGTATTACATAAAGAAATTCATTGTATTCACCTCCTTTATGATATAATACAATTGATTATCCTTCTATTTTAACCATCATTATATTGAGTTACCTTTACTGGAAAGTATAGGTATCGAACTACATGATACCCCTCCGACCGTGGCTAATTCTGATCATGGTCCATTAAAGTCATTAATTGTAAATCCACCTCACTAGTAAATTTCAATTAACAATTCCATTTTATCTATGCTCGACCTTCAGGTCGAGACAATATTTCATTTCTCATGTCTTTCATTTTTAAACTCGTTTACCAAAACTTCAAGAGTTTTCAAGAACTCTCCAGGAGCTCCAATTAAATTCATATCATCAACATATGTTGTGAATATAGTAAATTCAGATTCTAATTTCTTTGCGAAGACACTTGGGTATATAATATAATTATTATACCCCTATTTTATCAAATATTCACAGAGACGGTTATACCACATCCGTCTAGACTGTTTTTAAACCATATAAGGATTTTTGTATAGTCTTCAAATACAAATTACGAGATCTCGATTTACATGCTTCTAGCCTTTTAAATCCTTCCGGGATTATAAATATCTGCATTGAGTGAATCATATTGATAAATGATTACTACGTCTAAAGACGCATCTCAAGCATTTCAAAGGCAGCCAAATTTATCAAAAATTCAGAACGTAATCGTATTCATCACTAGTGAATACCAAGTTTCTGTAAGAAACCTTGTACTACGAGTCGTGGCTCATATCTCATGATCTCGTTTTTCTCATTACGTTTTCCATGTAAAGACCCATTAGTATCCAATTAGTTTGATATCTCCAGGTATCTGGAGTACTATTGGTCTAAATACTTTATTTTTGGCATATGAAGTCAATTCTTCTTGAATTGCTTCTTTTCACTTAGGCCAATCATGTCTTTTATATACAATCATTGATATTATGAATATCATAATTATCATTTATAATTTCAGTAGCGCTACTATGTATAAAAATATATCATAAATAATTGTTTCTTTATGATTCCACATTTCTCTTATATGATTTATAGAAATTTTCTCAATTTCAATATACTTGAATCTCTGTTGAGATTTCTTCAATTTCAATGGATTTAGTCACTATATGGACTTTATAGAAATGTTCTTATTTTCAATATAGTTGTATCTCTATTGAGATTTCATTCCATTTCAATGAATTTAGTCATTTCATAGACTCGTATGGAAATTTTCTCAATTTCAATATACTTGTATCTCTATTGAGATTTCTTTCCATTAATGGATTTAGTCATTTCATAGACTTGTATCTCATTAGATATATCAGACTCTTTCAGAATTGATTTAGAGAAAGTGGATTTATTTATAACTCGAGTTTTATTTACATTACAATCCTGATATCAATACCTTTCAAAGGTTCATAAGCTTATGATATGCATCAAATGATTTATTTGTTGTCATTTACTTTAATCATTCTTTAAAAACAATCATCCGGCCAGGGTTTATGAGATGGCAAGTTATAAAATCTTGTTACCTTTAATATATCATGTAATAAATTAATAATTATCTAATGATTAATTATCATTCGTATCTGAGTGATACAAAGATTGAAATGAGACACATTTATATATATAGAGAACCGAACTGGTATCTCAATTTTGTATAAGAGTAACTTTTCATTTACTCTTTTTGGAGAAACTTTCCATTTAGAAATTAATCAATATAATATACAGATTGTGCGTAAAAATATAAACTCTCAGAAGTTTAAATGATCTAATAGGAGATTAATCAAAATCAATATTAATCTCATGATGATATAGAATTCTTATCTTAGATCATAATAGAGTATCTTAGATCATGATAGAGATGAAATAAGGAGATATACTACACAATCAAATATCTTTAAAATGTGAGCAAGTCAATGACCAATTACAAGTTGTAATGGTAAATAATGATGATAAGTAGTGAGACATAGATGACTACATCAACATGTAATATACAATGTCCCATATAAAAATTGGTAAATGTATCGAAATAATAAAGTTCTCGTAATTACCTAGAGACATTTGATAAGTGATTCCGTTGATCCATTCAGATTATGAGTACATGCAAAAACCGGATGTTGAACATCGATCTCAACTGGAGACATTTGATAATACATAAACATGTGATCATCTCGTAAATGCATTAACTAGAACCATAAAGTAATGAAAGGGTTCTTTTGGTGGATGAATATGTCCACATATATCCCTTTGAATAATAGAGATTCAAAACCAATTTTAGAATAAGATGGTTTATTTGGTGGATGAATATATCTACATACATCCTTTTTCTGATCAGCAATATAATCCGGATGACAAAGAACGCAATTTTTTATAATCAACTTCTGGCATGAATCATGAACAGATATTCAACATTCTTATTATTCCTAGTCTCAATATGACATTAATAAAGTTATATATCTTTGATCTAAACATATTTATTTATGTTCTGCTTGAATGATATAAAGTATCATTGATACACAACTAAATACCATATAGTAATAAGATTGTGGCTCTTCTAGAACCTTTAATCAAATCCATCAAATCCGCTAGATTTGATCTGGTATTAACTTTAAATGTCATTTAAATAAGCATATTTCTTTATATTGTTCTTAAATAATATCAAGTATCATTGATATATAATTTAGTATTGTTTAATAACATTATCGTGGCTCTTCCAGAGCTTTCTATCAGATCCGTTTGACCTAATACCTTAATAACATTTACTCTCAACAAAGTCGAATTCATAAAATATTTCTGACTCCATAGAATAATATAAATCGTCGCACTCTTGGCAAGACATATTTTTCTTTTTAGAAATTTTATAGACATTATGTGTAATGTCATTTTATATCTCATCTGAAATGATAATAATTCCCCCTCCTTTTCTTTTTTTTTTAATATATTTTTTTTATAAATAATTTTTTTAAAGAGAAATTACAAAACTGCCACTAATTTTGTAAAATTACGAAAAGGTCCCTCAAAATTTTTATTATTTATAAATCAACCCCAAAACTTTTGAAAATTGTAAAATGGACAAATAAGTTTTGGTAATTATAAATTGATCCAAAATTTTGTCAAAATTATAAAATGGCCCAAAATAATTGTAAAACAGTCCATCAAGAATATCGAATTCTCCAAAAGTAGCCTAGAGTAAAAACGAGTTTTGTGACCGATCTAGACCAGATCGTGGGCCATGACCAATGATCTCTGATCGTCACCGTAAAATGCACTAGGCTGGTGTGAAATCCGATGAAGCCCACCAACGAGGTGGCGTTCACCAGAGGGGTGATGAATCTAGGTTAAAAACTCACCAAACCAGAAGCAAACCCAAATCGGGGTTTAGTGATACCAAAACAGATGATCTGATGATCCAACACCCATCACATTCACATGTTCATCAAGTTCATCCACTGTCAAGTAGACTATTGATCTCAGAATTCTTTTTTTTTTTTTTTTTTCAGCAACTCTAAATTTTGCTCTTCAAAAGTATCAAACATGAATGAAATAGATAAAATATTATATCCAGTTTCATTATATGTTAGGATTTAAATGAAATGGATAAAATATTAATTTTATTATATGTTAGGATTTTAAATCCTTTTTATGATACTCACACCGATGTGTATATCCATTTTCTCAAATGATAGATACGTTAGGATCTTAAATCTCTTTTATGATACTCACGTCATCCTATTGTATGTGTATGAAATGGATAAAAAATTAATCTCAATTTCATTATACGTTTAGGATCTTAAATCCCTTTTACGATACTCACAACATCCTGTTGGATGTGTAAATCACTTTTCTCAAATGAATGATATGTAAACATATCACTTCATATATATGAGATAAAATAAAATCATGGATCATAATGATTTTTTGAACTTTCGGTTCAACCATGAACTTTAAGTTCATATATAAAGTCCAGAAAAGTTTAGATTATGATTGGATTTGAAACATTAGGTTCCAAATAATGAAGTATGTCATTCATGAATATAACACTGAATTCAGAACTCCAAGTTCTCATCAGTTTTCAATACCGTGTCGTATAACATTCATGAATATAACACTAGATCCATAACTCCAAGTTCTTTATCGGTTTTCAAAACCGTGCCGACTTAAATATCATAATTCCATAAACTTTAAGTTCTGGTTCGTCGTTATAGTCAATCTCATATATTGTAAAAAAAATAAACAATTCAATAACGGTATATATGTTATGTAAATTAATAGTCCCATAACGGTATATATGTCCTGTAATCTAACATTTCCAGAACAGTATATATGTCCTGTAATTTAACAGTTCCAGGATAGTATATATGTCATGTAATTTAACAGTTCCAAGACGGTATATATATCCTGTAATTTAACAGTTCCAGGACGATATATATGTCCTGTAATTTAACAGTTCCAAAACGGTATATATATCCTGTAATTTAACGATTCTAGGAGGCTGAGCTCACCTGCCATATGCATAAAAATAAATACATAACTATATATATGTTCCGTTGAAGGTAAAGCCATCTTATGTACGAAATATATATAGATACAGAATATTGAGATTTAAGGAGAATAAATTCATAAATATATATATATATATATATATATATGTATGTATATATATGTTCTGTTGACGGCAAAGCCATCTTATATACGAAATATATATAGATCCAGAATATTGAGATTTAAAGAGAATAAATTCAGAACTATATATATATATATATATAAACGGTCCCGTTCCTATCAAAGCATCCCTATATAACTTTATCATGATATTGAATGTGAGCCACTCATTTATAAAAGTGATTTGACAAGTGCATACATACCAAGTTAAAGTATGTAAAACGAGTGGCTCACATTTAATGTCCTTTGACGGCAAAGCCATCTTATTTACGAAATATAATTCTATCAATGCATCCTCATAGGAAAATTTCCATATATATAAATATATGTTCCGTTGACGGTAAAGCCATCTTATTTACGAAATATATATAGATTCAGAATATTGGGATGTAATTAAATCACTCATCATAGATCCTTTTTACTTACATACGATCGTGCTAATAACGTGTTGTAAATCAAAGAATAATAAATAACAAAGAAATAAATAATGAGATGAGATGAGATGAGAGAGATCAGAGATGAGAGAAAAGAGAAACACGAGAGAGAGAGAGAGAGAGAGAGAGAGAGAGAGAGAGAGAGAGAGAGAGAACATATTGCCTTGTATTTGATTTCAAGTAAAAGCATCAGATTTACAATGAATTTAGTTTCTATATTTATAAACTTCAATAGCATGAGTTTCATTTGGCCACTTGCCTATTACCATCATTGATTACATCATATACTTAAGCATTAAGCAATACAATCAAGTGAGAGGCAGTGGGTTTATTGCTAGTGGTGATACTATCAAGTGAGAGAGAGGCGGTGGATTTAGGGGAAGATATTGTGTGATATTTGTTGTGATATTTGTGTGTATAACACATGTGGTAAAAGCCATATATACTATAACATTATGTATTTTATAAGCATGCATAGACAGTTTCCTGTCGGTTTTGTGGGAGTAAATATATAACTACCATTTGATTTCAATAAATCCTGACTCGTTTGGTATTAGGGAGCCGATATTGACACTCATAAAACTTACTAGTACACCAATATTTTATTAAAAATTTTAATACAAAAATATCCCAATAGAAATTTACCAATAAGGACAAGTTACTTTAATTAAAATAAACCAAATACTATATACACTCATTAATTACACTCATATCTTCAACTATATTTCTTTATTAAAAAAATCTTACCTTTCAACAAAAAAAAAAAAAAAACAAAAAACAAAACTTATGATAAATCATAATTAAACTCTAATTTTATTTCAAGTATCAGATTTTCTTATCATCACATGATTATCATATTGTTTTTGTCTTTCTTTTATATATAGTTATAAACTCTATTAAAAAACAATTTTTTTTTTTAACTATAGCTATAAATATCAACAAGTTTTTTGTTTTTTTAGATAGTCATAAATGTCAATAAGAATTTTTTTTAGGATACGGATATTGACATCTATAAATATGATAAGCACATCCATATTTATAAGTGCACTCATGTCTTAAATTTAAAATTTAAACATAACTATAAACACCCATCTTAATGTCAAAAGTACCCTTATTTTAATAAATTTTTCATTTTAATACAATTTATTTATAAACTCTCTTAAGTTATTAACACACCCAAATCCATAAATGATAAATTTTTAAGTTTTCCAAACTCGAAAACACAATCTAGAGAATTCTTAAATTCTTAAGAGAGGAAAGTGCAATGGCTGCTGGCTTAATGGACTGGAAGAGGTTTGAAATTAATAATTCATATGGTAGCCCTACAAGTCAAAAAATGAACCCGTTATACTCCCAAAATTAGATTGATCCAGAAGTGAAAGTGTAAAAGATATCGCTACCTTGTAGAAATGGACATATCGGGAACAAAATGGTCATTGACTTTAAATCCATCCCAATCATTGGTAATATAATTGCTTTCTCTTTCTCAATTAAATGATTATTCGATTCTTCTATCGAATTTTAATTGCAACAATCGTTTTTCACTTGAAACTAGTTCAATTTCCTGTCTCTTTCAAGTGCTCTATTTGTTTGTTTGTTTTTCGATTTTTCTGGTTCTAGTTCCACTCCGGTTCCAATGTTCGAATTGGAACCGTGTCAGGTCTAATTCTAGCGACCATATCATAACACATATCATGGTATCTTAGAGCAACTCTAATCCGAATAGTGGATTTGGTGCAACTTCTGCACTACTTTAATGCAACAGTCACACTATTTCACTATTCAATCTCCAACCCACTGCACCAAATTTTACTCTACAAGGAATATTCCATTTCTTTCCCCTTTTTTAATATTTCTTAACAATTAACATTTCACCACATAATTAACATAATATTGCAATACAATACGAAATTATGAAATTAATACATTACTAGAAATTAAATTTAATTCGGTAAAATATTACATTTATTATTAAAATAACTTAAACATTACATTTCATAAAATAAAAAAGAAAAAGCATAAAAATAAAAGTACATATCGATCATCATCTAATCATCTAAATTAGTATATTCATCCCACAAATGATTTATTAAGGCATTTCAGAGTTCAACGTGAGCCTCTTTATCCCTGATTTTTCTATGTCGAGATAGGAATTCTTGAAATCGGGTATTTTCATCTAACACCATCTCAACTTCCAGAGTTGGTGCTTACGTATGATCCTCGATTATCATGTTGTGCATAATAATGCACGTAGTCGTTATATCATGTAAAACATATTTATGCCAAAAACGTGCCGGTCCTACCACAATTGCAAACCGTGATTGGAGAACTCCAAATGCACGTTCAACATTTTTTCTACATCCTTTTTGTTTCATTGCAAAATATTTATTTTTCGAACCACGTGGATCGTGAATAGTTTGTACAAGCGTAGACTATTTTGGGTATATACCATCAGCTAAATAATAACTCATATTAAATTCTTTTCCTTAAATGACATAATGAGCTGGAGGAGCAATACCTTGAACGTGGTTGGCAAAAAGATGGGATGCCTCCAACACATTAATATCATTGTTCGTACCTGGAAAACCAAAATAGGCATGCCATATCCATATATCATAATCATCTACAGCCTCTAAAATAATAGTTGGGGATCCACTATGACCTGCATATTGTCCTGCCCAAGCCGTTGGACAATTTTTCCACTTCCAATGCATACAATCTAGACTACCCAGTATTCCTAGAAAACCACGATCTTTACCAATATAGAGTAGTCTAGCAACATCAGTAGCGTTAAGGATGATCTTAGATACTTATCTTTAAATTCCTCCACAACAATAAGACAAAATCTCTTCAAACTTTCAATTGTTGTAGACTCTCATATGTTAATATATTCGTCAGTAGTATCTATTGGTAGACCATATGCCAACATCCGAAATACTACTATTATTTTTTGAAGAGCAGACAAACTCAATCTACCCACACTATCTCTTCATTGCACAAAATAGTTGTCACGAGCTTCCACTTTTTCAACAATACGAAGGAATAAACTTCTACTCATTCGAAAGCGTCGACGAAATTTGATCATTATACCGTGGGTTCTCAGCAAAATAGTCGTAGAACACACAATGATTAGCACTTTCCCGGTCTCAATTGATCACTCTATGACCACGAATTGAGCCTCCACGGGTCACTAGTTTGTTTTGTTGATTGAGATACTTAGTTATGGCCCGTTGGATGTTATCATATTGGGCAATTATTGCATCTTGTTCTAAATCAATCTCTTCAAGATTTGCTAGAAGTTGCTCTTCCTCATTGTCGGAAGATGAATATGAGAAATTAGATAGACCTCTGATATCGAAATTCATTTTCACTTTGAGTTTAATTGAATGAGTTTTAGCAAACTTTGGTGTAGGCTATTTATCTTTTTGAACACATGCTTCTAGAAGAACGAGTGGATAAAAATTATATCCAACTAGTTAACACATCAGAACGTGGGAGTGGATGAAAGCTATATCCAGCTAGTTAACAGCTCAGAACATAGGAGTGGATAAGAGCTGTATCCAGTTGGTTAACTGCTCAGAACATGGGAGTGGATGAAAGTTGTATCCAACTGGTTAACAGCTCAAAACATGGCCGACAATAGCTGCAAGCCCACGTGGAAAAAGTATATACGGACAAAAACACTTTGATTCAAAAATACTGGTGTTGGCGTCGAAGTCGGAATGGCATGAAACTTTCACGATTTAAGAAAATCGTCAATATCTTCAATACTGACTGCTTTGCAGTGTGGCATGCCCTTTTTTGGCCAAATTCCATTGTTTAGGCTCCGAAATTACCGTTTTTGCCATTTTCAGAAAGTTTTGGTGTCGCAATATGTTAAGTTTTCCAAGTTCGAATCGACTTCCGTCAATTCTAGCTTGCTTAGAATTCTTAGTTTTATTTGTTTCCGTATTTATCTCAAATTTGTCTTTTTGTGGTAATTTTCATTAATTAGGCCTGTAATTTTTAATTTTCGTTAATTAAAATAGCGATTGTAATACACGTGCTTCTAAAAAATCGAGTGGATAACAGTTGTATCCAGCTAGTTACAACTCAGAACGTGACCGACAATATCTGCAAGCCCACATGGAAAAAGTATATACATCCAAAAATATTTTAATTCAAAATATGTTATGGGGCCCACTCTCAACTTTTCCAAAAAACTGATCTTCACTTTTCCCAAAATATCAAGATAAGATATATGGTCTATTAAATGTCAACCATTGGATGGATTGCATCACCATCTAAACCGTAGAATTAAATCTCAAAAATAATTCTTATCTTCACCTTTCCCAAAATCTGAAGATAAGAAATCTACTCATCATCAAATCCAACCAATGGATGGATTTGATCACCTTAGGAACCGTAGGATTAAATCTGAAAAGTGTGCCTCATAGTTTCTATAAATATCAACCCACACTAAATTAAATTTATCCCTTCAAATATCTTGCACCTTTGAGGAACTTATATCTCTTCAAATCAACTTTCCCTTCAATTCACTTTTTCCAAAATATGTCTACAAGCTGAAGTTCTTCATACACACATGCAGAAGACACACACCTTTGTCACATATGGCTTGATGTTTCGCAAAACCCGATCATAGGAATTTACCAATCCATGGAGATGTTCTGGGCTCGAGTTGAGGGTGAATACAACAACACCAGACCAAATTTTATGACTGAACATCGTAACTGGTGAAGTTTGCAATGTCGAATGGCAACTATCCTTATTGCAATTGAGAAAATGTGGTCATGCCTATGACAGATCGAAAGTCTGAATCCTAGTGGTGCCTCTAAGCCTGATATGGTGAGTATTTGTTAAAATTAAAGTTGTAGAAAAATTATATTTAATATTAAATTTGAACAATAAATTTATTTGTATTATTTTGCAGATGAACTGGGCAAAAGTCTTATCAGCCCAAGATAAGAAATATAAAAGGGGTTTCAAGTTTGACCATGTGTGGCTCATTTTCAAGGATATCCAAAAATTTTCAGATAATGATAGTGCAACATCAACCTTACGAAGGCCACGTGGTCAAAATGTATCATTAAAAGAAGACTCTCCAACAACGGCATCTCCTAGCCTATCTTCATTTTCTCTCAATATAGCTAATGATGACGCCGGGGGTAGTTCATCTCAACGGCCCATTGGGATGAAGAAAGCAAAACTGAAAAAAGAGGGTTGCAGAAGAAAATTCAACAAGGTTTGCCACTTTTACAGAAGGACAAGATTAACTCGTGGAAGTTTTTGAAAAAAGCAATCAGGAGAGGCAAAGAACTAACGGTATTTTGGAGAGAAAATAGGAGTTGCGGGAAACCAAAATTGTAATGATTGATTTGGATTCCATAATTGATCCAAGAAAGCGCGAATATGTGAATCAACAACAATTAAAAATTATGGCAAAACATGCTCGGCAACAAGGCCATGGATCCGGTAGTTCATCTAGGTCTTTTGGTGATTTTTTCAATAATATCGAAGGATCTAGAAATGGTCTTCCAGACTAAATCATTGTTGTCATTTATGTTGTATTTTTCCATAATTTTAGTGTATTCCAATTAGTGATAATTTATTTTATCACTATGAAGTTTGTATTTCGTTTTTAATGATTTTTTATATCAATTATTGTATTTTGCTTCATGAAATAACGTAGGAATGAAGTGATTTATTAAAAAAAAAAAAAAAAATTGCTTTTGAAACTTATGAATTAATGTAGGAATGAAGTGATTTTAATTAAAAAAAATGGCTTTTAAAATGTTTAATTATACACTTCATTTTAGTTTATTATAAATGTTAATATCATTAATAATTAAATCAAAACAAAATCATTAAATAATAAAAAGGACCAAATTGGAATAAATTTAATTGGTTAGGGTAAAAATGTGAATAAACAAAACTTTTTAATAAAGGATATAATCATAATATATTTTAAAAAATAGTGTCAAACTATTATTGTATAAAAGTTGAGAGATCAAAAAAAAAAACAGAACATTGATTGCGCAAACAAGAACAATGTAGCACAATATATTGTGCAACACAATTCATCTTCCTTAGTTGGCGCAGCGTTTGGCGATGGGTTGGAGGCCGATTTTGCGGCAACTTGGCCATGGCGAGTGAATTGGCGGTGGGTTGGAGAAGCCCTTAGAGTTTGTGTCTACGAGCGACTCCAGTGTGTTGCACCAAATCTTACATTATTTTGGTGTTAAAAGAGCATCTTTAGGGAATATATTTACACCCAAAAAAATTTCTACTCCAATGTATTATACACTAATTTGGTGTATAAAACATGTTTAAAGAATTTTATCTCAATGAATATTTATATAATATTGATTATTTTCTATTATTTAACTTATAAGATATTAATTAATTTTTTTGACCTAATTAAAATTTAATGATTTTAATGAGATTTTTTCAATAGTATATTTTTTAAAATAAATATTGTTATAATTTACTACATAAGTGTTTAATTGAAAATACTTAAAAGTTGAAAGAAGTTGATGTGATATAAAAAAGATAAAAATAAAATAAAATAAATTTAAAAAAAACAATTGATATGCTGGTGCTACTGTAGTACTGTGTAGCACCGCACCAATTGTTTTTATTTTTTTAACACTAGCAAATTTGTGCTTCATTGGAACAATCTAATTTCCACCAAATTGGCGTTGGAGCACTGAATGGATATAGGCAATCTCCAATGCAATACCAATTTGGTGTAAAAATACTAATTTAGTATAATAGCAAGCTCCAATGTAACATTAAATTTCAATTTTCAAAATAAAATTTAGTGTTGAATAAATAGTATTACACCAAACTTTTTTATTATTATTTCTTTTATTAAATTATCAAATCAATATTTTATATTTATTACAATTTCTAATTTAACCCTCCCACACTTATTTATAATAATATTTATTTTAAAAATTATATTGTCGAAAGATCTTGTCGAGATCTTTAAAATGACATCAATATTAATATATATATATATATATTATTTATTTTACTTATTAATTATGCATTTAACTGATGGTAAATTTTTATATTAACTTAATTTAGTGCAATTAAAGAAATAGAAATACTTCCAAAAAAAAAATACATGACAAAAAAAAAGCTCTAAAATAAAGCAAATAACAATATAACTTAACAATAAATAAATAAATAAATAACTCAATAAAAATAACACTAGATGGAGAAAATTGAATGGAAAAAAATTAGATGAGAAAAAATTAATGTGAAAAAAATTAGTTTAAATAATTAAGTGAAAATTAGTTGGATAAATAAGTTAAATAATATTATGGTGAAAATTTTGGGATAAAATTATGTGACTATTTTTTTTTTATTATGCAATTAATTATTTTAGAATAATATTTTTTATGTCAAAAAAATTAATTAATTTTGTTTAAACTAGCTAATAGAAATTAATTAGTATTGTATAAAGTTTTAGTAAGAGAATATTCTTGAAAATATACTCTTTTACACCAAATTGGTGTTAGATGCATTGGAGTGGAAAAAAATTTAATATAAGAATATTCACAAAAGATTCTTTTTTTACACCAATTTAGTGTGATATTTAGTATTCTCCATTGGAGATGGCCTAAAAGAGGATAAGAATACTGAACATTGTAAACAACCATTTAAAACTTTCATTGTGTAAATAAACTCTATATTTACTTACTTTCCAGATCAAAACTTTCCAGATCAAATAAGATTTATAATAGACTTGCCAAATTAATTAGAGATGACTCATCTCAATCTTGAAAACATTTTTAAATAATTGTAAATTATCTCTTATAGGAATTTATCAAAACCGTTACTTTGACTAACGGTAGGACTAATTTGATTGATTTTCAATTATGTAAGGACCAAAATAATGAAATTTCAATTAATGAGTAAAAAATTTGACGTTTCCCAATTAGATTGGGACAAAATTGTAAATACCCCTTATTTTTTTTGTTAGAGAATTTTTGTTTTGATTAATAATTTAATTAAGGATAAATTATCATTAACAAAAAATTATTACAAATAGAGTGAATATATATGTAGCTATAAGCTATGACCACACAGTCTACAGCAGTAAAGGATAAATTGTAATCCTCTACTTTTTAATATTTTGGATTGAATTTTGACATGATAAGATATAGTTACCAAAAAAAACTCAATTATTATTACTATTTTTTTTAATGACTCTCAATATTTTAGTTAATTGGAAACTAGGAAGCACACATACTCCATTGGTGGAGGTAACTCGCATCAAACTCGTATTCGGTTCAGATACTCCCCGGATACTTCAGGATACGTATCTGATACGTCAAATGGCGTATCCATTGACTTTTTCATAAGTTTGATTAAAGAATACTTGGGGGATATTTGAAGGATACTTGAGGGATACATTAAGGATACTTTTGGGGCAATATTATAATTATTTTAGTATAAACGTGGTCAAATTATAATTTCAAAATTTAGGTGTCAAAATGAAATTGTAAAGAAATTTTGGTTTTGATTCCATTGACATGAAGAATAATGAGATACATGATATTGAAAACCTTTCTCTTGATGAACCAGAGTTATAGGCCAAATTATCTAGATCCTTTAACAATGTGAATGATGATAGTGAAGTTAATTAGGAATTTAGTATATGTTTTATGAGGGTTTTTTTTTTTTTTTTTAATGTATTATTTAGATTTTGTAATGTGTTATGGCTTATGTGATGTTTGTTTTATTTGGATTTTGTAATATGTTACAACTTATATGACATGTTTTATTTAGATCATGTAATATGTTACATTGTTTTGACTTATGTAGATATATGACATGTTTTATTTGAATTCTGAATATGTTTTGATTTTAAATGAATTATCAAATAAGTTTTTATATATTATTTTAATCGACGTATCCTGTTGTATCCGTATCCCCGTACCCGTATCCGTATCCATGCTACATAGATTTGAAAATATTTGTTAATTTTTTTTTTTTTTTTGGTTAGACCACGAGGTATCCCTCACTCCGATTAGGAACCGATCATTAACGAGTGGGTAATCCCCGCTTCAGCCAGGAGGTTAGTGAAACATGGCCACGAGATGCTTCCAGTGGGGTTCAAACTCGGACAGAGCCCGAACCATTCGCCCCACTGGGAGTGCAATGACCAACCACACCACAGCTCGTGGTTAAATATTTGTTAATTTCACATTCAAGTTCTGTATATATATTCGACTGAGTCAAGAGTTTCCATAAACAATACAAGCCAGCTCATCATTTTTAGCACGCATTTATTATTATAAATTTTCTTAAATCTAAATCCCTTATGATTTAGGACTTGCAATTTTTTGCTCACTAAAATTGCTTATAATCCCTTTCGATATTTTTCTCTGTACCAACCAATTTTCATGCCAATACAACCCACGCACACAGAGAATATATGAGAGATGGCACCAGAGCTGCAGAAGGGACCCTTGGCCGTAGAATCTGGCTATGATGACTCTCGTTTCGATGATGACGGTCGCGTAAAACGTTCTGGTATAGATGATCTACTCTTTGTCTCTGAGTTTATAAACGTTTGACATTACTCATTAGCATTGTCAAGGTGGTTTTGTTAGGACCAATATGGTAGTGTAGATAAACAAAGCTAGCCTCGGGGGGTGTATTGGTTCATGATTTTATTAGACAATTGAGATTTTTAAGACTTTTTAAAAGTCTTGAGGTATTGGATCCTGACTTTTAAGATTTTTAAAAGTCTAGTGGTATTGAATTGGGATTAAGATTTGTAGGATTTCATGACAAAATGGATTATCAAGACTTTTTCAATGATTTGTATAAATAGATGGATCTCGGAATTGTCTTGCTCTCACCCACAATACTTTTCAGACTTTCCTGCTTCTGAAATATGCTCTGCAATTCTCATCACTCATCGGATGTTAACCACAAAAATTTTCAGCTTCCTCAACTTTCATACTCATCGATCTTCATCACAAATCTACCATAACCTAAAAAAAAGTTTAAAAATTCTCCCAGATCTTATTATGGTGAAGCATACTTTTGAAAATCTCTTCACCAATAAATGGAAAAAAAGAAAAAAATTGGTGAAGATCTGGGTTCTTTTGTTCTCTCTTTGTTGGCTTTAGCCTATTGCTTTTTAATTAGAAAACTTGAAGTGGGTGGGGAAGATGATGATCAGAGAGTGGGTGGTGGGGGTTCATTGTGATTGTGGCCAGAAATTAGTTTTATCTGAATTTGTTAGCATCGGAGGATTGATTGGTGTCAAAACAATGAGCATGAGCATGGAGTATTGTTGGTTTTGGCCTGTTACCTTTTTTTGGCTTTTTTATAATTGGAAAATTGAAATTGGGTGGGGAAGATGATAATCAGAAAGTGGGTGATGGACTGGTTGGGAAGATTGGCGTGGGTGACTTACAAATTTTTTTTATTTTTTTTATTTTATTATTATTTTTTTTTTTTGTTATTTTGGAGAAAACTCTTTTGTAAACAGAGTAAAGATTCAATTTTGATTTTGGAAAAACAAAATTTTTATTATTTTGCAGGAAACCCAATTGTAGAGATTCAATCTTTTTTATGTTTCGAAATCATTTTTTTTTTCCTATGAATAAGATGATTGGCAAGAATTGTTGTTTATGTGTTTGATGAATTGCCTATAGAAAAGTAGTTATGGCAAGAAGTAGAGGAAGAGACAAAGAGGAGTCAGCTGAGAGGTATTTGGGTTTGTTGAAACTGGTTCAGATACTGTCTTGAAAACAATTGCAACATTATAACAACAAAAACAGAAACCATCTTGAAATAAAGTCTAAAAAGTCTTAAAACAAAGTCTAGATAATCTTAATAGTCTATAAATAAAGTCCAAAGATTCTTTAAAAATCCTAAAAGTCTAATCCATATAATCCTAATAGTCTATAAAGTCTTGCAAATCCATAAAATCTTTGCACCCAAAAATTGTCTATTAAAATCTCAATCCAATACACCCCCTAATAACTAGGGGTAAATGTAGGGGGCTGGCAGGGGCTGTGGCCCCCCAAACAGAAAAAGAAAATAAAAATCACTTTAAAAAAACGTGTATTAAATACATAATTTTGTGATAAGATAAGGTTGATCAAGTAGTAAGCTTTTGACATCTACATCACAAGGTCGTAGGTTCGAGTCCTCCCCTCTCACGAAAAAAAAAAAAAAAAACCCGAATTTTGTTAAGTTTTACCTTGACCACCCAAAATATTGTAATTTATTATACATTGATCACTCTAAATAAGAGTTTCTAGCTCCGCCCCTTGCCTTAACCCCACTAGTTGCTCACTGCAAAATTTTGGCAATTTTGTTCTCTCATTTCTTGTTGTCGTTGTTTAGGGTTTGATTTTTTTTTTTTTTTTTCCTGCATGGTTTTTGAAGGAACATTGGTGACAGCAAGTGCACATATAATAACAGCAATGATTGGGTCAGTACTGTTGTCCCTTGCATGGGCTTTAGTTCAACTGGGTTGGATTGCTAGACCAATCGTTCTCATTATATATTGAAATCTTGTTGGTCTATTAATTTAAAAATATGCATTTTAGGCGTTCAGACCGACTATACTCCCCTCATTAGATGTAGCTTTGTTTTTCAGTTAATAAAATTACATCATTTGTTGACGCTTAGTTACGACAAACCACGTAAAATCTTATGTCTTTCTTTATTATTTCTGTTGATTCCATGTGTTGCTTTCAGGTTTGCATATTTCGTAGTATTATTGTCATTAATTTGCATGAAGGACAGCAGTGATTGGGTCAGGAGTGCTGTCACTGGCATGGGCTGTAGCTCAATTGGGCTGGATTGTTGGGCCTCTGGCTCTCACAGCCTTCTCTGTTATCACTTGGTACACTTCTTCTCTTCTCGCTGACGCTTACAGGTCTCCAATTACTATGAGTGCTGTCAAAAACTGTTAAGGTAACAAAATATTATTATTCATTTTATGTATGTATAGTCTCTAACAACACGTACTCGTTAACAAAATTGTTTTGGATATGTAAACGGTCTATAATTAATGATTTGTCAGTGCCATTAAGAGATCAAATTGCTTTCACAAGAATGGACATGAAGCAGCTGGGTGTCATACAACAAACAACATGTTTATGACAATATTTGGTGTGATACAGATTATATTAAGCCAAATACCAAATTTTCATGAGCTTTCAGCTCTCTCCATCATTGCAGCTATCATGTCTTTTGCTTATTCCTTAATAGACCTTGGTCTCTCCTTAGCCAAAATTGCTGGTAAGGCAAGCAACTGGTTTTAAAAGCTTCTCTATTAAATATTAATGTGTTTTTTTGCAATAATTAATGTGGTATATTGAAGGAGGAGAAACTGGGAGGACAAGCATTGAAGGAGTAATAGTAGGAGTGGATGTGACAATGTCACAGAAACTTTGGAACAGCTTACAGGCCATAGGAAATATAGTCTTTGCCTATGCTTACTCCTCCGTCCTCATTGAGATACAGGCATGTGCAACCGATTCAATATTATATAGGATTTCTGTACGTTTTTTTTTTTACTTTCTGCTTGTAACATTACATTGTGACATGATCACTTTTTGGGGTGTGTACGTGTGAGTCACTCTATGACATTACAAAATCTATGTCACGTTACATAGTTCCTGCACGAAAAAAATTACAGAAGTCTAGTAGCTAATAATTTTATATATTTACATGCACACTTTTTCATCACAAGCATATTATTAATTTTGATTTTCTGGTAGTTATTTGCATACATTTGAGAAGATAAGTTGTTGAGTGCAGGATACACTAAAATCAAGCCCACCAGAGAACCAAGAGATGAAGAAGGCAAACCTTATTGGAGTCTAAGTCACCACCATTTTTTACCTGCTTTGTGGAACTTTTGGTTATACAGCCTTTGGAAACAGTGCACCCGGCAACTTCTTAACCGGATTGGATTTTACAAACCATTCTGGCTGGTCGACATCGCCAATCCTCGCATTGTTATTCTTGTTGGATCTTACCAGGTACATCTCCATTAAGGGTAGACGTTTTTTGACAAGATAGATTAAAAATCAAAAGACTAGCTTATTACTTATTAGGTGGTGCTCTGCTCGCAACCTCGCGATCACTTGTAACATAATCATTGAAGGTGTTTAATATCTTGGTGCAGGTATTTTGCCAACCAAAATTCAGATCGGTGGAAAACTGGTGCAGCCAACGATGGCCAGAAAGCGAATTCGTGACAAAAGGATATGCCATTAATATTCCACTATGTGGAAGTTACAATGTGAAAATGTTCAGGTTGATATGGAGAACATTATACGTAACAGCAACGACTGTGATCGCGATGTTGTTCCCGCTCTTCAACAATGTTCTTGGACTGCTGGGAGCTGCTTCCTTCTGACCCTTGGCCGCGTATTTTCCGATCGAAATGTACGTTTCACGGGTGAAGATTTAAGAGTTTTTCAATGGTGTGGATATGGCTCAAAGTTCTGGTAGGTGTGTGCTTTGTTGTATCGCTTCTTGCTGCTGTTGGTTCAATTGAAGGCCTTATGATGGATGTCCGTGGCTACAAGCCTTTCAATTCCATTTCTTGATTTTTATATGTTATGGATTAATGGAACACATACAAATTGTAAGTTTCTTTGTTTCTATATAATGTGTTACCTAACCTTCCAAATGAAGAGCTTCTATTTGTTATAAATAAATAATGGGATTTTCTTTTTTATTCTTAGACCCTAAATTTTATAGAATATTATCTTTTGATCCATTTTTTTTTCACTGTTTCTTGTATTTTTGAAAAATATCAAAGTTAAAACCGCTTAGTTTTACCTGTAATATATAATATAAAATTTTAAGGATCCATGTTGACAATATCTATTAATTCGGATCCAAGTATTTTTATGAAAGCTTTCATCATTGATTGGATTCGAGCCACTCAAAAACCCATGTTTAATGTGAGCAGAGATTAGCTCTATTAACCTCTAAAATTTTACTCTCAACACCAATAATTTATAGCAATGCTATTTGACAATTTACTAAATTATCTTTTTACGATCTATTTTAGGTTTACTATTAAAAACCTCCCTTCACATTTGCACTATTATTGGATGTATAGTTACAAATACTTTTATTTTAGAAACCTTCCCTATAGACTAACACCATTAGCATTCCATTTGTGTTGACTAAGTTTGGCCATTAAAAAGTCTCAAATATCTCTATTTAAGTTTCAATTGTATGAATTGACTATTATACTCTCATACTTTTACCAAATAAATTAATAAAATAATACAAAATGCGGGAATATTAACTTGTAAAGGAGGAGTTATTTTGTGAACAATTTTATCACTAAAAATAACAAAATTACAAATGAACCAAAAGCATTGAAAATAAACCAAAATATGTATTTATTTATGTATTTATTTGTCTTTTTATATAAATCCAAGCAAATACTCATTTACAATTTTTTTATTTTAGACTTTTTAATAGTCAAGCTCAGCCAACACAAACGGAATGCTAACGGTGTTAATTCATAGGGGAGGTTTCTAAAATAAAAGCATTTGTAAACTATACCTCCAATAATAATGCAAAGGTGAGGGGAGATTTTTAATATTAACTCTTTATTTTAATTTGTTTTTTTTTTTTGTTAATAACAATTTTATTCTAAATTAAAATTATTAAAGAAAACAAAAGAAATTTAAACAATAGCATTACACATAATAAAAAGGGAATTTTAGACACTAAAACTGTTTTTTTTTTTTTAAGAGTGATAATATTTGCACCATTTAAAAACCGTATGTACACCCCAAATTAGTATATTTTTAAAAATCCAATAATACCTCAAATTAGTACTAAGAGGACTAATTGTTTGTTAATACACACATCAATAATTATTAATTAGTTTTCTATTTTAATCTTTTGTATTTTTTTTTCCTATTATTGGTTTGATATTAACATATATCATAAAACTCTTTCCATTTTAATAAACCCTAGATTCTCATTTAAATATATTTTCATTCTTTTTTAAGAAAATACAAATTGATTGCTAAGTATGGAAAATAAATAAAAATCATATGACAAATTTGAATGTGAAAAAGTAAAGTTTTAAATTAATTTTTATTAGAAAAACAAAATCATTATGTATATAAACAGACTTTTAAAGTAACTATATTATCTATTTTTTTTTTTATTTCTTTCAAACACAATTTAGACCTTTTTTTTTTATTTATTTATCAATATTATACGTTCTTTCTTATTAAAATATATATATATATTTGATGTTCTTCAATTTCATCGAACACCTATCTTTTTTTTTTTTTTTGGAAATATCATTTAACACATATACTTCAACATCAATTGGGGTATAACACAAATTTTAGGCCCCGTCCTGCAGGCTATTTTCAACCTGTTTTTGTTTTTGTTTTCGTTTTCGTTTTCCAAAAATGATTTCAAATTTACGTTCGGTAACCGTTTTTTATTTTATTTTCAAAATACAAAACAAAATGAAAAACAAAACCAGTGTTTATAAGTGGAAATTTTGAAAAACCAAAAAAAAAAAAAAAAATTGTTTTTCTTGAATTTGTTTTTGTTTTCCAAATTAATTAACCAAAAAAAAAAAAATTCTCTTGAACCAGGTCATCATCAGCTTTATCTTCTTCTTTCTCCTCCTCGTCATCGTCGATCATCACTGCCTGCTGCCAGTTGTCGCTCGTCGTTGGCTTCTGCCAGTCGCCGCTCGCTACACCATCACCGCCGTCTTCTTCTTCTTCTTCTTCTTCTTCTTCTTCTTCTTTCTCTTCTTCTTCTTCTTCCTCTTCCTCCTCCTCCGTTCACTGCCGCTGATCACCGTAATCTTCTTCTTCTTCCTCATCCTCTTCTTCTTCTTCTTCTTCCTCATCCTCTTCTTCTTCTTCGCTTGCCGCTGATCGGCTCTGCGTCGCCTCTCACCGCCGATCGCCACTAGCCGCCGCCGATTTGGTTTTCTTCTTCTTCTTCTTCTTCTTCTTCCATTTCAACTGATAACTTTTCTTTAATTTAACAAAAAAAAAATTCTTCTTCTTCTTCCATTTCAAATGATAACTTCTTCTTCTTCCATTCCAACTGATACTTTTCTTTAATTTAAAAATTACAGAACAATTTTTTTTTTTCTTCTTCTTCTTCCATTTCAACTGATAACCTTTCTTTAATTTAAAAATTACAAAACAATTTTTTTTAGTTAATTATTTAATTAATTTGTTATAATTGTTATAATATTAAAGAAAATGTACATATTGATATTTCAATTTTCAATAGTTTTCGGTTAGTCTACCAGACGCATTTTTTCCGTTTTTATTTTTAAAATATGAATTCCAATATATACTACTAGACGCATTTTCGAATTTTAAAATTGAAACCAAAAACACTGTTTTTATTTATATTTTTCTTTTCAAAAACTATAACTGTTTTCAAATAGGAAGTGGTCCTCCAGTAAAAAAAAAATCTTAATGTTTGATTTTGAAAAAACCAAGAAAAAAAAAATATAGGGAAGAGAAAGAATTAATTCGAGAATTAAAGGTAATAAAAAAATTTAATTACAAAAATAAAATAAGTATAATTGAAAAAAGGACATTTTGGCATTAAGTGAAATATATTTACAAATTAATGATTTCTTAAAAAAAATTATAAGTATGATTACCAAAAAAAGGTAAATACAGTTATTAAAAAGTATCATTATCACCAATTTTTTTTTTTTTAATCTAATAATAGTGCAAAATGTTGATGGAGCATTTCATCTGACCATTTTATGATCATGTGACCAAAATCCAATCCAATTGTGTCCAACCCAGCCTTTAAGGCTACAATGTTTGGGCTGTGCTTAACCACCTGGACTGGTACTGCTAATCCAGCGTAGCCTGGTCCGAACATATAGGTCTTTATTCGATTGGGCTTTCAAATTTCAACACTTCAACACATCCTAGTTGAAATAGGTTTATAGTAAATCAAGTCCACAAACACATGCAAGTTCTGGACAAGCTGATACGAGACATTATCAAAGCATACAACAAACACATCTTTCACCGGAACAAATAAAAGGGAACAATACTAAACTTAAAAACATAGACCGATATTATCACAACACCATAGATGACTGCAGACCTTCAGATCTCTCTTAGTATTCGTCACCTTCATCATCCTCACCCTCAGCAGACTCGGCACCAACCTCCTCATAATCCTTCTCAAGGGCAGCAAGATCCTCACGAGCCTCAGAGAACTCTCCTTCCTCCATACCCTCACCAACATACCAGTGCACAAAAGCACGCTTAGCATACATGAGATCGAACTTGTGGTCAATGCGAGAGAACACTTCAGCAACGCTGGTGGAGTTTGAGATCATGCAAACAGCCCTCTGCACCTTGGCTAGGTCACCACCAGGAACTACAGTCGGTGGCTGGTAGTTGATACCACACTTGAATCCAGTGGGGCACCAGTCGACAAACTGAATGGTGCGCTTGGTCTTGATAGTGGCAACAGCAGCGTTCACGTCCTTGGGGACAACATCACCACGGTACATGAGGCAGCAAGCCATGTACTTGCCGTGGCGAGGGTCACACTTGGCCATCATAGACGAGGGCTCAAAAGCACTGTTGGTGATTTCAGCAACTGAAAGCTGTTCATGGTAGGCCTTTTCAGCAGAGATAACTGGTGCATAGGACGAAAGCATGAAGTGGATTCTTGGGTATGGGACCAAGTTGGTCTGGAATTCAGTAACATCAACATTCAAGGCACCATCAAACCTCAGTGAGGCAGTCAACGAGGAAATCACCTGAATCCCATATGAAAATTGGTCAATCTTTAGTGAACAAAATCACATATTTCAAAGATCATACAAAATTCGCATATTATAAACTCAATACAATCAATCAAATTTGAGCACAAGTGGGAAAACTATTGTTAATATTATGTCCATATGTTTGCCTCGTCTCAACAGTTTTGATACCAAAAACAGTTATATTTATACATGAAAACCAATCAATAACATCCATATCTGTTAAATAAAACAAGGAATTCTATCAAAGGCTAGATCAATTACCTGAGACACAAGACGATTAAGGTTGGTGTAGGTGGGACGTTCAATGTCAAGGGATCTCCTGCAGATATCATATATGGCTTCATTGTCAAGAAGAACGGCCACATCAGTGTGTTCCAACAAAGAGTGGGTTGAGAGGACACTGTTGTAGGGCTCAACAACAGATGTAGAGACCTGGGGAGATGGGTAGACAGTGAAACCCAGCTTTGACTTCTTTCCATAGTCAACCGACAACCTCTCCAAGAGAAGGGATCCGAGACCAGAGCCAGTTCCTCCACCAACAGCGTTGAAAACAAGGAATCCCTGGAGGCCAGTGCAGTTATCAGCCAGCTTCCTGATGCGGTCCAAGCAGAGGTCAACAATTTCTTTACCAATGGTATAGTGACCACGGGCAAAATTGTTGGCAGCATCTTCTTTGCCGCTAATGAGTTGCTCAGGGTGGAACAGCTGGCGGTAAGTTCCAGTTCTCACTTCATCGATGACAGTTGGCTCAAGATCAACAAAGACAGCACGGGGGACATGCTTCCCTGCACCAGTTTCACTGAAAAAGGTGTTGAAGGCATCGTCTCCTCCACCGACTGTCTTGTCACTTGGCATTTGCCCATCAGGCTATTCATAAACACAAACCAAAAATCAGTCAATCAACAATGAAACCAAACAAAAATAATACAGGTTTAAAACTAATAGATCAAGCAAATAAATTAAGAATTTAAAATTTTCAACTAATAACACCGTATCCACCAGATCTGATGATCATATAAAGAAATAACATGGAACAAATTTAAAGAGCTAGCATTCTTGTGCTCAAATTTAGCAATAAATTAAAGTTACTATAAAACCAAAACTAAATTAAACACTTTCGTTTAATCTTCAACTAACAACACTCTCTATATCAGATCTGACAAGTGCAATAAAAAATACAGACAAAATGCACAAATAAATTAGACAATAATACATGTATAAAATTTAAAGATCCAGCAAATAAATTAAGAATTTTAAAAAAATTCATCCAATAACACCATATCCACCAGATCCGATGATCATATAATTAAAATAACATGAACAAACTTAAAGATCCAGCATTCCGGTGATCAATGCGACAGTAAAATTCAAGTAACTAAAAAAACTAAAACGGAAATAAATTTTTTTTTTTTTAAACGACGAAATGCTGCAAATTGTAAACAGATCTGACAAAATGACACTAAAAAAAATCACAGATCTAACAGTATACACTCAAACCAACACCGTTTAGCTCAGATCTGAATAGAACAAAACAAAATAAACAAGCAATCGTGAGAGATCCGGTACCTGGATGCCGTGCTCGAGGCAGTAGAGCTCCCAGCAAGCATTTCCGACCTGGATACCTGCCTGACCGATGTGGATCGAAATACACTCTCTCATTTTCACAGATTAGCACAAAAACGACAGCGAATCGAAGAGACTTAAAAGAAGAAAGAAGAATTCGGACAGAGATCAACGAAAACGAAGACGTTTATGAAGACGCCTTCTGTTTTAGAATTTCTGTATTGTATGCGAAGGAGGAGATGGATGAGGAAATTTATAGTGGGAGAAAGATGATATATTCGAGTTGGATTAACATGGGGTTTGGTTAAGGGACGGCAATTATTGCTGACGTGGTGGGATTACATTCGGTGTTGTTTAACCGTGGTTGGGATTTTCTTTTTCTTTTTCTTTTTTTTGTATTTTTGTATTTTTGAATTTTAAATTTTTGCCGCTCGGTCGGGCCAGTTATAATAGTGATTAGAGAATAGAGAGTGAATGAGTGATTGTTTAATTTTATGGGAATTTCACTTGTATCCTTAATTTATGATATAATTTCAGATAGATGAGCTAAGATAGGACTTTTACATTTTTATCCGTAACTTAACGGAAGAAGGTGAAAATTGTCATTTGATAAACCATATAACAGAAAGTTAAGGAAATTAAATTACTTTTTGAGATCATGATGGTAGGGATATTTTTACCCGATTTCAAATGTATGAGTTTGTGTTTTGAGCTGTTTAAGACATTTTACAAGTAATTTGAGCTTAATTCAAAAATTGACTTTATAAGAATTTTTGTCACTAAAGTTATAGAATTAATTCGAGTTTGAATAACAATTTAATATTACTTATAAGATACAATATGTCCCTCGGGGGCGTAGCTCAGCTGGTAGATGGTAGATGGATGAGTTTGGGGTTTGGGGTTTGAGGTTTGGGTAAATCTCAAGTCAGCGGTTCGAATCCTAGTAAAAAACTTCAAAAAAAAAATACTTGGTCTACATATGTAGATAGATAGATAAGAAAAAATTAAAAATAAAATAAACAAATAAAAAATAAAATAAAATAACTTATAAGATACAATATTATATTTCTCATAATAGATATTTGAAATTTCTTTCTTTCTTTTTTAAGGTTGGTTGGAGTTGTCCAATCCAGCCAATGAGTATTATTTCAATTTGATTAAAGATTTAGCTAGAGGTGGCCATGGTTTCAGTTAAACTGATGGTTTTGTTCCCGGTTTAACTGAAACCGTACAGCAAAAAAACAGAACCAAAACCAACCGAAAACCGGTTCAACCAGATTCAGTTTTGGTTTGCCAAAAAACTGGCCAAAACCGACTGTTTTAACCGCGGTTAAACCACCGGTTTTTTTTTAAAAAAAAATTAATTTAATTAGACAAATCATAAGGTGCCACATGGCACATTTTTTGAAATTTTTTTTTTTTTTGAAAAACCGCCTGAAACCGAACCAAACCGAAACTGTGACCAAAATCATCGGTTTTTAAATCGAAACAGTAAAATTGGCAGTTACAAACCACCCCTAAACCGTTGGTTACAGTTTCGGTTTTGGGTGGCCACCAAACTGAAACCGTCGGTTTCGGTCCGAAACCAAAACGTGACCACCACTAGATTTAGCCCACCCAACTAAACTCTTATCCATCCACACGGGCCACACCCACCTCTAATAATAACTTCACCGATCTATATATTAACGAGTTTTTCTCCTGTAGACACATAAATGTGAGTAGACTTATAGCATACGTAACCACTAGATTTAGCCCACCCAACTAAACTCTTATCCATCCACACGGGCCACACCCACCTCTAATAATAACTTCACCAATCTATATATTAGCGAGTTTTTCTCCTGTAGACACATAAATGTGAGTAGACTTATAGCAGACGTAACCACCTCATCACTTTTTATCAGAAAAAGCAATGCAGTTAGGTCAAATAATGTTTACATGATAAAAAATGATAAGGTGGATAAGTGTGCTATAAATATACTCACACGTATATGCATACATGAGAAAATTTTCATATTAACCTACCAAGAGTACCGATTTTTATTCCAACTTGTAACAGCAACATTTCAGTAACTCCTTGAACTTGAACTCATCATCCCAGAGCTTTCAAATTAAACTTTTGGTTAATTACGTCCCGACATACATACTTGAGTCGTTAATATCACGTCATGTAGCGTGAACAACCAAACATGAGGGATATGGATCCTCCCCTTATATTTATAATATATTGACACGTATCTAATATAGTAAATCAGTGGTCTAGATTATTTATATTAATTTTTATATTTTTACTTGCCAAAAAAATAGAATTAACCCACATCATTGATTTATGTAAGGACAAGATGAGGTGACAAGGATATCCAAATCCATCGTTGTTAACTGAGTTTTGTTTGCTGAAATTTTTTTGCTTGTCAAGGTAGAAATAAACACTTCGAATCAAATGTACTTGATATGAGATAGAAAAAAACCAACACACATTCATATTCTTAAGAACTTTATGAAAGTGAAAATGACAAAAACTTCATTTACTAGTCATTTTCATATTCTCAAATTTCCATTTTCATTCTCAAATTATAAATTTTAATAGGGTGGCAAAGTTTGGTTCAGTTCAGTTTTGGGTAAAACCGGACTGAACAGAAAATATTTCGATTTACATAAAATGAAATTGGTTTAAACCGATTAAGAGATGGTAACTGAACCGAACTGATTTTGATCATTTCGGTTCGTTTCAATTCGGTTTTGGACTAATGGGCTTAATGAGATTAATGAGTCTTTTTAATATGTTTTTGAATTCAATGGGTTGTTGGATACTAATTTTGGGCCAATTCTTGATAATTTTCATAAAATTGTAATAGCCGAGGTTCAATTTGATTTGGGCCTAATAGGCTTAATGAGATTAATGAGTCTTTTTAATATGTTTTTGAATTTAATGGGCTGTTGGATACTAAGTTTGGGCCAATACTTGATAATTTTCATAAAATTGTAAATAGCCGACAACCAAAAACCCAAATCAAACCTAACTAATAATATTCACTTTATTATCCATTCACAAAATAATAATAATAATAGTTTTTTTTTTTATATAATTTATATAATGTAGTTTAGCGATTCAAACCGGTTTTAGGTATTCAAAACCGAACCAAAAAATATTCAGTTTTCCAAAATCCAAACCAGTTTGAACCAAATAAAAGATGTGAGCCGAACCAAACACCATTTTTTTGGTTCGTTTCAAATCGGTTGGTTTCTGAACTTTGTGCCTACCCTTAGCTCATATTCTCAAACTGTCTGGCTCTATATAATTTTCACTATCAATATTGTTAGACATCCACTTTTTGTATCTCACTTGCATCCTAATTCTTAACCAATGTATGACATAAAATGATGATTTATCTAACTTGTTACATGTATTCATTTATCGACTGTAATATTAATTGATGTAATTAATGCGGCTTTAAAATAAAAATGTGAAATCTATAACATTATATATGCATCACCATTGCCTTTCCAATCAAAGTCATACTAAACATAAAACTACACCACATTGCTAGACAATTTATACCGTAATCCCGACACATTTTAAATAAATCATAAATCTCAATTATAACCAATGACATGTTTCCTTTCATCTTTTGGTTTAACTAAAATTGAGATAAAAATAAATAAAATAAAACAACCAAATCACAAACAAGAGACTGGAAATGATCTCGGAGGATCCTTTGTAATACATCTAGGTCTTTTGGTGATTTTTTCAATAATCTCGGAGGATCTGGAAATGATCTTCCAGACTACTAAATCGTTGTTGTAATTTATGTTATATTTTTCCTTAATTTTAGTGTATTCCAATTAGTGGTAATTTATTTGATCACTATGAAGTTTGTATTTCGTTTTTAATGTTTTTATTAATTAATGTATTTTGCTTTAATTTCCACTATTTGAATTAAGTGATTTATTTAAATAAAATTGCAATTATTTAATTATACACTTCATTTTAGTTTATTATAAATGTTAATATCAGTAATAATTAAATAAAAAAAATCATTAAATAATAAAGATGACCAAATTGGAATAAATTTAATTGATTAAAAGTAAAAATGTGATTAAACAAAACCTTTATATAAAGGATATAATCAGAATAGATTTTAATAAATAGAGTTAAATTGTGATTTTATAAAAGTTGAGGGATGGTAAAAATGGGACCCATTTTTGCACAAAATAAACAGTGTCGTGCAATATATTACGTGACACTATTCATTAGCATACAGATGTCGTAAAGAATGGAGCTGGGTTGGAGAGGATTTCTGCTACAAATTGGTGATGGCGCAAGGTTTTGCACAGGGTTGGAGATGGTTTGAGAACATGTTTTATGGGCTTGTTTCAAGTTTGGGATTGTTGAAAGACTAGTTTGTTGTTTTTATTGATCACCCTATATAACATGTTTGTGAAAATACCTAAATGAGAATTGATTGTTATTATCACCCTGTTACTATAAATACATCAGTGTTCTAGAAATCGGTCGCCTAGGTCGATTAATCAACTTAATACAGCTAGGCGACGGCAAAATGAGGCGAAATGGCCAAAATCGGTCTTATTAGTCGGTGACCGATAAATCTGCCAAATCGGCCAGGCGGAGTCAAATTTAATTATAAAATTTTTTAAAAAGACAACGTTTTCTTGCTGATGTTGCCGATATGAGATGCTGAAAGCCGGTCCCGGAGCTTGGAGATGAGAAAAAAGAAGTAGATCTAGTCTTGATGGAACTCATCTTTGAAATGTAGAGCAAAAATGAAGGAAGAAGATGAAGAGAGATGAAGAGAGGGAATGTTTGTGCATTGAAACCATATCTGATAAAGAAGATGAATCTGGCTTCAGTTTCGTGGCTTGCCTGCTATGTTGTTCTTATTGTTTGGATCGGTGACGAATCTAATTGTCATTCAAAAATAAGAAGATGAAGAGAGAGAGAAACAATTAAAAGAAGAAGATGAAGAGAGATGGCGTGATATCTGATAAAGAAGAAGATGAAGAGAGAGATGTTCATTGAAATTTGTAATTAATTAATTATTGATGGCAAATCTAATTAATGTTGGTATATTATGTTGACGGACTGAGATTCCCTGCTCATCTGATTTGTGCTCATCTTTTCAACATCCAGTGATATATGACATCCAAACAAATGGTTAGGATTAATTTGTCTTATGTTTTTTTTTCTCTTCACTTATCAAACGACATTGTATCTGAATCTTATCACCTCAAACATTTTTTTTCTTGTTGTTTGATTCATAATACAGATTAAACTAATTTGTTTTTTTTTTTTTTTAAATGAACGTATTAGTAATCTTCATTTTTCACAAACCCATATCATTAATCTTCAATTCTTCACAAACACAAAGAAAATCTTCACAAACCCATATCATTAATCTTCCTTCTCTTTCCAAACCCAGAAACCAAAAAATAAATAAATAAAAAACCAAGGATTTCCCTTCTCTTTCCTTCATTATATCAGCAACCAAACAAAACAAAAACCTATAAACGAAATCCAATAAAAAAAAAATTGAAAAAACAAAAAAATAAAAAATAAAAAAGAATATTATTGGATCTTCAGATCATCATCAATGGAGAAACAGATGGAACTCCATCAAAATCGTCACCACAAAATGGCCAAACACAAGCATGAAATCGCACCACCACCCAAAAACGAAATCGCACCAGTCAACCACCACAAAACCCAAACACGAAATCACATGAAATAGAAGAGAAAGAAGGTAGCGAGAAGATGGACCAGAGATCGGAAATGGAGGATATTGATGGAGATGGATTCGCGAAGAGAGAGAGAGAGAGAGAGAGAGAGAGAGAGAGAGAGAGAGAGCGATGAACCAGATGTGAAAAGAAAGAGAAGACACGGCGACGGCTGCAGCTGAAGGAGATCGAAAGCTATGCGAAGAGAGGACACGACAACTTTTGAATGGTAGTGGTGTCTAGGGTTTAGGTATTGGTGTTGGTGTTGGTGGAAGATGATGATAATGACCGATAAGTGTGGTGGACTAGTGTTTGATGGTGTTATTTATTTTTTTTAAAAGATTTATTTGTTTTTTTTAATAGATTTGTTAATTTTTTATGTTTGAAAAAGATTTTATTTTCTGATTTGTGTATCGTAATTTAATTTGTGTTTGTGAAAAATGAAGATTAATGATATGGGTTTATGAAGAAATGAAGATTGATGAATCTAGGAAGATTAATGAAATGGGTTTGTGAAGATTTTTTGGTTTGTGTTTGTGAAGAAATGATATGGGTTTGTAAAAAATGAAGATTACTGATATGTTCATTAAAAAAAAATGAGTTTAATCTGTATTATGAATCAAACAAGAAGAAACAAATGTTTGAGGTGATGAGATTCAGATACGGTATCGTTTGATAAGTGGAGAGAAAAAAAAAGACAAATTAATCATAATCATTCATTTGTTTGGAAGCCACATGTCACTGGATGTTGAAAAGATTAACACAAATCAGATGAGCAAGGGATCTCAGTTCTTCTTGGAAATGATGATGGTGCTTGTATTGGTTAAGTCAAAGTAATATGGTGGGGTCAGCAATAATGTTGTATCGGTTAAATCAAGTCATTATTATTATTATTATTATTTTAAACCAGATGTGTCATGCACTCCTGCCACATTCCCAAGTCCCACCAAGTTAGTAATAAGTTTTCTGATTAATCACGGATTAATCGGTCTAGGCGCTAAGCACCGGGTCTCCGCCTGATTAGCGCTTAGCGCCTACTAGAACACTGACATACATACATTCCTCCTCCCTGCTTCTTAAATATCCCATGTCTCTGCTTTGAAAAACAAAAGAAAGTTTTCAAAAACAGTTTCATATAGATTTTGGCATGTTGAGAATATTGAAGCTCAATCAAAAGGAGCTTGAATTAGTTGGGAGGGATCTAAAGCTTTATGGATTTTGTTGGATCCATTGCATCTATTTCTTTGAGAACTAGTTAATTTTTGAGATTAGCAAACTATAGAATTCAATTTAGATGTACCATGTATTTCACTGTGAACTAATTAATTTTGGAGATTAGAAAACTATAGGATTTGAAAAGGATGGATTACATTACAATGTATAGTTTGATGCTAGATATTGAATATTTAATTAAATCTTTTTTCTTTGGAGTTTATGGTTTATATCATAATATTTACAATGTAATTTGATGATGGATGTAATACAATATTGGTGATTTTATTTTCAATTATATATACTTATATATATATGACATTAATGAACACATTTAGGAATAAAAATGTATTAGAATTTTCATTTAACTGTTTGTAGGCAAACTTGATTGCAGTCTTGGCTCTCAATCCTGTTTTAATTTATATTTGTTTTAATTTAATTATTATTTATATTAAAATTTATAATAATCTAAAATTAAGTATTATGTTAATAATGAGGTGAAATGTTAATTATTGAGAAATAATAAATAAATAAAAAGAAAGAAAGGGAATATTCAAAAGAATATTTTTTTTAGTGTAACATTTGATGCAATGGATTGAAGATGGAAAAGATAAATAGTGTGAAAGTTGCGCCATTTTATTGCAAAAGTTGCACCAAATTAGGTTTTTATGTTGGAGATGGCTTGAGGTCCCCAACTAACAGTCAGATATGTAAGCCTATTTAAAGGCTATTAATTGAGTTTTGTTTGTTGAATTTTTTTTGCTTGTCGAGGTAGAGATAAACTTTATCTTTGAATCAAATGTAGTTGATATTAGATAGAAAAAAAATTAACACACAGTACATTCATTTTCTTTAGAACTTTATGAAAATGAAAATGACAGCAACTTCATTTACTAGTCATTTTCATATTCTCAAATTATAATTTTGGACATGAACTTTATTATGGCTCATATTCTCAAACTACCTAGCTCTATATAATTTTCACTATACATCCACTTTTTATCTCACTCGTATCCTATCCGACATAAATGATGATTTATCTCTCACTTGTTGCATGTATCCATTTATCGATTGTAATATTTATTGATGTAAGGCAAGCTTTAAAATAAAAATGTGAAATCTATAACATTACAGTATAGGTATATGCATCACCATTGCCTTTCCAATCATATTCATACCAAACATAAAACTGCACCACATGGGCAAGACAACCAAATCACACTAAAGACTCTTATCTCAAGAGGAACTTCATCCAACCATCATCGGAGACTGTAGTGAGAAGATAGGGCTCTAATTCTAGAGAAAACCTTCAGTGCACCGGGTGCATGAGCTGAGTGTTGCACCCGGGCACTCAGATGGTGACACCTCGACATGTGTCAGTTTTTTTGTTTGGTTTTTATATTTTTCCCATCATTATTTTATTTCTTTTTCTTTCATCCCATCAAATTTATTATTATTATTTTAGCTGACACATGCTGAGGTGTCAACATTTGAGTGGCCGAGTGCAACACTCAGCTCATGCACCCGGTGCACTGAAGATTTCCTCCTAATCCTATCCATCATCAAAGACAAAGCTACTCGATATGTACAGCTTCAATATCACATGCCAAATCGAACTTCAATATCATTGCAAAGATAAATCAGCAACTTTTGTCATTATTTTCATTTATTTCCTTTTTAATGCAGTTGATACATTTTCTAAATCTGCTATATCTGTGGCTGATAATTCCTATAAATACTCCACATCCTACTTGTAAACTGGACAAATCCCACACCTCTTCACCAAATTATTATATTCTTTTTCACTTTTATAATTAAAGATTTTAAACCTGTAAGATCCTTGATTTGTATTGGTTTGATTCCATTGCAAAACTCTTTATATTTGTAATAAGTGTTGCTTAGGTGGTTCTTAGTGAAAAGAAGCTTCAAAGGTTAAAAGCGACGTCTTATACAAATATCGTCTTTAAGAGGAAAATCGCATACTTGGATGTTAATGTATCAAGTTTCTTCTTCCTCTTGCAAAACGTAAGGGCACACACACACAATTTATTCATGTGTGTCCCTGCATTGTTGTGCAAACATTTGGTATGACATATTCACAAACATTAAAGTATGCATATGCATTGGTCTTATATTGACAAACATTGTAGAATTGCATGTTTTATCACTATCGCTTAGATATGGCATACTTGTGTAACATTATGTTTATTTGTTTATGTTTATTGTATTTTGGACTTGAACCTGATCTCATATGATTCCTTATTGAGTCCCAGTTATTTCGGTTACTCATTCATTAGGTTTCGAGTCCAAACGATGTAGTTACGCTATTTTGCATTCTCATTCTTTGAGTTGTCTTCGTCGTCGTTTTTCGAGATGAATTCTTAACATTTTATCAAAATTTTGTAGTTTTCTTTATGCGTGAGGGAGTCACAATTCATAATCCGAAGAAGAATTTGAAATCAAAGTTCGAAGGTCCGAATACAGTCGAAGAACGTGAGAGGTGCGCGAGAAGAGCAAGCATAGCCAAAAGCCATGACTTGGAAGCCACGTGTGCCACATGGCTAAGATGCCTCTCTGCCCACATGTGGCACACATGCCCCACACATGGAGGTGATGTGACAGTCTTTGATTGACTCGTTTTTCCCTCTCTTGAATTCTTTCAAAAGTTTTCCTCCTTCCCTCCAAACATAAAACTTGAAGAAATTTGAAAAGAAAATTGTTGCAGAATTCTTCATGATTTTAGTTTTCTTATTTTAATCATAAGTCTCTCATACAAACTCGAAATCGAGTGATCAAAAATCCAAAAATGTTGGTCTTGAAGAGGGCTACAAACCCCAAGCATTTTCAGAGTCATTTGAGTTCGTGATTTTTTACAGTTGGCAGATTTCAGCCCGAGACTCAAGTGTTGTATGTGAAACATTTTCTTCTTACTTTCTCTTTTGATCATCTCTTTTAATCTTCTTATTTGATTGATGAAATGTATTAAGAAGAATTTTAGATCACATGATAGGTTTGTTTGATTGATTGTTTGTTGAGTTTTAGTCTTGTGATCTCATTCGAACATATTTTGTTAGACTTGACTTATCTTAAAATTGATTCTAGAAATGATATATGATGTGCCTTATGATATTTTCTAGGTTTAATTTTATGATCTAAGAACTAAGATTTTTGTGATATATTGAATATTCTCATATTGTTCTTATTATTATACATGCCTTGATTTCTAGATACATTTGTGATTGTTTGTTGAAAGCATATTCTAGAATATATCTAAGCATGTTCATAGAGTTTGATTGATCATCTTGTTTTATTTGACTTGTGTTTGCATCATTTGCATCACTTAGATCATTGCCTTGTGGAAAGGTTGAAGTCTCTTGTTAAGGTGAGTGAAGTCTTGATTTGAGCAAGAAGACTTGGCTAGGAAAGTGTTCCGAATAGCCAAGCATGAAGTCTTAGTTAGGATCAAGAGGATCTAGATAACTAAGCAAAAGTCTTAGCTACGAGTTTGATACTCTGGATGGTTGAGCTAGGGAAGCTTGACTAGGATCATTTGTGATCTAGATAGCTAAGTAAGGAAATCTTCCTAGAGGCTTGAGAGCCTTGGATAGGGAGTTGTTCTCTAGAGGTGTAGGACAC
The DNA here is from genome assembly GCA_035582765.1 of Acer negundo. NCBI lineage: Eukaryota > Viridiplantae > Streptophyta > Magnoliopsida > Sapindales > Sapindaceae > Acer > Acer negundo. Next base: position 10,143,523 of record CM069236.1, on the reverse strand, counting down.
ATCTTGGATAGGGAGTAGGCTATGTGGTTCACTAGGCCTTGAGGGTAGATTAGGAGTTGATAGCTTATGGTGGATATCATTTGTTGATAGCCTTGAGTTTGTAAGTCTTTTTCATATAGTGGATTACTTTGCTGGTAGTTGTGATTATCAACCCGTGGATGTTTCCTTTTTGAGGTTTACCACGTAAAAATACTTGTGTCCATTTTCGCTTTACTTTTTATTATCTTCCATATCATGTATTGATTGTATCTTTTGTATATTGATTTTTACATGTATTGACTCATACTATACAACTGTTAAATCATATCAAGTGTACATTTCATTCTTGTAATCTAAATTTTGAAGTTGGAAGAAATTTGGACTATACCTATTCACCCCCTCTAGGTATAATATACACTACATCTCTCTAGGGAATTTCAAAACCAAACAGTAACCCCCTCTTTAGCTAAAGGTGATCATCTCATTTGGAATCAGAGCGGTGATAGTTGTAGACTACGAGACTTCCTATACCATAAAAAATCTCAACATCATGGGTGCGTTTGATATGTGGGACGGGACGGGACAAGGTGGGACAACTTTCTCTTGTCCCGCGTTTGGCGCGTTATTGGCATGGGACGAGACATGATGAGACAACGTGGGACAAAAACCACAAAAACTTGTCCCACCTTAGAACCTCAGCCAGGTTTGTCCCATGCATGAGACAAGCCCCAAAAAGACAATTTTACCCTTAAAACTTCCAAAAATTACAAAAATATCAACTATGAAATAAAATAAAAAAACTGATCTTGAAATTATGTTTTCATCTTCACTCTATCATCGTCAGCTGATCCTCTCCTCTCTATCTCTCACACCTACGAGCTGCAGATCCATCCTCATCGAGGTCGCTTGAACTCGCCGTCGGCGCCGACAACAGCACATCTTGTCTTTTTTCTTCAAAGCCAGATTCATGAACTCAGATTTTGTCTTTTGTCTTTTTGTTTTTGAGATTTGTCTTGTATGCCTTCTTTGTGCTTGAACCATGCCTTTTTACCATCAATTTTTTCATCAATGTTGTTTACCAGCAAGTTTGAATTTGTACAACGAGCTCAAGCAGCTGGTTTAAGATATTTTTGCTAAGTTTGTGCAATTTCATAGTATATTTTAATTTTTTAACCTCTCTAATCTCTGTAAAAATCTTTTGCAATCAAAGGCAAATTTAGGTTTGTTTGTTTGTTTAACCTCTCTAATATGTGTAAAAATCTTTAATCGCTCAAAATTCAATTTAAGGTTCTTACATTTGTTTGTTTTGGTTTCATTTTAGGTGTGATTTGATATTTTGTGTATTTTTTTAGGAAGGAGAAACCAATATTTGAATTTCAGCTCAGAAAATAAGTCTAGGTAAGTACCGTCCTCCCGACTTGATTTATAGCTTTTTCTACATAACTTGTGTGTTTATTGTTGACTTCTTGTTGTGTCTTTATTTTACGATTATATCATATCATGTACTTGTCTTATTTGGGGTTTCATGCTGGGAATTTTTGGGTATGTAGAAAGAAGTTATCTTTTTTTTTTTTAATCATTTTGTTATAGGAATTGTTTGTGGACTTTGATATTGTGTATCTGTTGCTTTAGTTTTTCATGTCACTGGTTGCATCATGTTTTAGTTGGATTGTTAGTATTTATACAAGTGTTAGTCCCTCGGATGAGATGGGTTGATGTCTTTCGTTTGAATTCTGTCAGGATTGTTAGATTGAGCTATATATTTTATTCTCATCAAGTTGCTTTCCTATATAGGATGTCTTTCCTTTGCATTTTATTAGGATTGTTATATTGTTTTTTGACTTGTTAAGTTATCGAATTGTTACTTGTATTTGAGTAATTCTTGTTTTGATTGTGAGTTTTTGATTAGATAGACTTGTGATTTTCTATTGTGGATTTAATTTTTTGTTTAGACTAAGTGTGCGAAGTTGTATTGTACTTAGATATTAGGTACTTTATTGAATGTAATTAACTACAGCTGATTTGTTTAAAATTATAACACTCCTTGCATTCTTGATTTAGCTTTAGCAAGATACATGGATTAATTTGACTAAATGTATGTTTGTTTTGTTTAATTTGTGAAATTTGAAGCTATGGATGAACGTGACAATCATTTTATTTTACTCATTAAAATGTGGAGACTATTACAGGAGGAGATGCAATGACCCATTTAGGTGTTGAGCTAGAGGGTATGGATCTTAATCGTATGCAAGTGATGCAAGTTGCTATGTATTTTGGAAATAAGTCAAACTAGTTGTGCATTTGGAATGGCTTGAATGACTCTTACAAGCCAGATTTCGTGAAGGCAATTATAGAGGAGTGAACATGTTTGAAATTATATTTTGTTGGAATTGTGAATGTATTTGAAATTTATATTTTGTTGGAATTATGAATATGTTTGTGTCATTGATTATGTTAATAGGTTTGTGAAAAATTATATTACATTAACTTTTTTGTTGGATCATTTTATTAAGTATTATTAATAATTTACTATTATGCAAAAAGAAAAGATGTGTGGTTGAATAATTAAAACTTGAAATTGTAGGTCATGGGTATGATTTACATGTAATTAGTAATTACATGTATCTTAAATATATCTTTCTTTTCCATTATTCACAATTACAAGCAAGTAAACTTTAATAATTATTTTATTTATAAAAAAAAAATTAAGGGAATGGCCATAATATTATTAATTGATATTATTATTAATTTTTTTTTTTTAGGGAACGGCCATAATAATATTATTATTATTTGAAAAAAAAAAAAAAACTAACATGTCTTCCAAAAAATTATTAATTAAATTATTTTTCAATTACAATACTATTATTTTTGTTAAATATGATACATAAAAATATTTATTTAATAAAATAAAATAAATACTGACTTGTCTTGTCCCATAAGTCACTATTATATGGTAACAAACATTGGATAGGACAAGAAGGGCACTCTGGTCATTTGAACCTTTTGCCCCGTCTTGTCCCAGCCATACCAAACGCATAACAGTACAGTGAACAGTTCTGTTCCAAGCCTACCAAACACAATATAAAACAGTTTGTCCTGTCCCATCCCGTCCCGTCCCACCTTGTCATGTCCCTTGTCCGTGCCAAACACACCTCATAAGAACGATCTGGGAGTGACATCACTGCACACACGTAAAATCCCATCAATTCATCATCAAACGAACAGTAAGGTATTGGCCATGTTATTGTAAACCCTTCACTCCAATAGAAAACTGGAATTTCACTTCTTATGAGAAGAACATGAAATTCACGATGAAGCTCATGTGACATGGTGTCATGATTGCTTATCTGCAATAGAAAACTTTGTATTAAAAAAGAGAAGAAGATACATAAACATGTGAAATGTAACATCAAAAAAGGCTTAAAAATTGAGAGAAAAGGAAAGCTGAGAGACATGTAGTCAGCGTTTTAGCCACATAATTGCCAAGCTCTTGTTCGTGCCTTAAGTCAATTCGAAGCAATTGAAAAATTGCAGATCATTACTTTAAAAGGTGAGTTCGTGTGCACTTAATATTGTTTTCAAGGAAGTACAATCGTCTGCTCGTATAAATATTATATTAGATGGAAGCCTTGGCAACGACTGAAGCCACTGGCATTTCTCCAAGAAGAGATGGTAAAGTCTAGATAGTTGACCGATGGAATCTGGTAGGCTAACAAAGTTGTTTCCACCGAGCTTTAACTCTTCTAAAGAGAATAAAGAGCCAATATCACTTGGGATTTCCAACAGGTTACAGTCACTGAGATCTAATGTTTTCAAAGAGGATAAACCCGCAAAAGGAGGCAACATCAAACCCATGCAACTAGACTTTCTTATTGGCAACGTCAACCATGACCATAGGGGAAAAAAAAAACTCCATGTTTTAAGAGATCCTACTTTACATCCACCAAGTGATAATGTTTTATGGTTCTTCAATTGAACAATGGATGATATAACAATTTGTCCTATAGCAGTCCAACAGATATCTAGCTCCTCCAAAGGCTCGACTTCCTCCAAATTCAGAGGCATTGTGTTTAGTTATGAGCAAACATTCAGATTAAGAATCTTAAGAGATTTCAAGCCATAGACGTCGCTTGGAAATACTACAAGATTTGAGCAGCCATTCAAATTCAATACGATAAACTTTCCAAGAGATCCAACCGATTTATGAACCTCACGCAATTTTGTACAGCATTGAAGATCAAGTCTCTCAAGTTTTGAAATCATTTCAAAGTCTGGGGTTTTGATGAGGTTCCAAGAGAAATTGAGGTTAATGGTTTTCAAATACTTTATGGAAGGTTGCAGGTAGAAACAAAAACTAGCTTAATTTCATCAACTTCATAATATATATATATATATATATATATGAAGAAATTATGGAATTAATTGTACCTTAATGTCCTTCCATATATACTCAATGCGGTTATAACACAAACTGATTTGAACAAGATTCTGCAGCTGGAAACTTGAAGACAAAGACTTCAAAGGGTAGCCATGTCATTCGAGAAACCTTAACTCATTTGATAGGTATTCAAGGTCTTTAGAAAGGTGAACATCAACATCAATGATAAGGACGAGTCTAAGTTTGCTCATGGCTGAGAAGGATTTACCATTCAGTTTCAAGTAAGTAATCTTCTCTCCATGTATGTCACTGCCAAGAATTATAGCTTCAACATATAGAGTTCCCTAATAAAAAGAATAAACAAATTAAATTCATGAACTGTGATATTTAGGTATTTCATGAAATAATAATGTACAAGTACCTATATTCAATTCTTTGAAAAATATCTTACCATATTTTTTGCCAACACTTGATAGACATCCTCAAACAGCCATAGTCTACTCCATTTGCAAGGCTCATCAGGCTATTCTTCACGAACTATTTCCCAACCCATTTCTTGTATCAAATCATGCATCCAAATTTTGTCATCTAAAATACTTATCGGAGATCTTTCGCTAAGAACATCAAGTCTCCAATGTTAGGTTGAAAATTACAAATATTTAATATTTCCATGACTCTAACTTTGTCTTTCCCTTTAAAGAGACATGCTATGTCCATAAATATTTTCTTGTCTAAATTTCCTAGTACATCATAACTAATTCGAAGTATTTTTAGAATCTTTTCATTAGGAACTTCTCGTAGTCTTTTCAATGCACTCTTCCATTCATTGACACTTCTATCACACAAAACTGATCCCAAAACTTCTAGAGCTAATGGAAGCCCATTCGCATAACATACAGTATCCTCTAAGAGCTCAACATAATCTGTTGTTTGTTGTATGTTTTTAAAGGCTTTTAAACGGAAGAGGCTTTGAGCTTCATAATAATTAAATCCTTGGACCCTATACAGATTTTTGGTTCCATGGCTTACCAGCACGTGTTCTCTCTTTTTGTAATGACAATTCTACTCCCAAAACCAAACCAATCATTGATTCCAGTCAACTGTTGTAGCTGTTCTAATTGATCCACATCATCAAGAACAAGAAAGACCTTCTTCTTACATAGCCTCCTTCTAATCAAAATGATCCCTTTGTAACCATCACATATATTTAAATTTGTTTCCTCCTTTAAGATCTTTGAAATAAGCATTTGCTGTAAATAAACAACACCATCACATATATGACTTTGAGTTTTGGTTTTTGTTTGTTAAGTTTATTTTTAGATTGTGTTTGGGGGTTAAGAAAATGAAAAAAAAAAATTGATTTTTTTTTTTGTTTTCTTTGTCTTTTTTTGTTTCGTTTTTTAATTATTAATTTAAATAATAAAATAAGTAACTAAGGGCACTTTAGACATTGTGGGTTAAAATTGTGGCCAACAGTTAAAGTTAATAGAAGTCAACTAATGGCAGAGGACGTTTGTATAATTATGGGTAAAAGTTCCATATACATGCAATTATGCTTAAACTTAGGGGATGTTTGTGCAATTAGTCCTAAATTTAAATATGTGGAGTCCACTTAGAGGGGGTTGAAACCATCCATTAATTAAAAAGGTGAGCTCTACTAAAACACATTTAAGGAAGTCTGTAAAGGACTTGTTAGAGCTGCAAAAATCCAGCTTCTCTTTTAAGGGACCTTTTGGTGATATTCTTATGTCAAACATTTCTTTATCTCTTATCAATTTTCAATTTTTTTTTTATTTTTATTTTTTAAATTGTTGAGTGGATAACTTTAAAACCTTTAACTTTTCAACAATAACCAAGCAAAATTATAGGAGTCAAGAGAAAATGTGAAAACACCAAAAGGGTTTAGAAAAGAGAAAAGAGCAAATTCCAGCATTTGCCCCTCAAATCTTTATGAAGTTTAAATTTATCCCTTTTCAATAATGAGAGCTTCTTTTGACAATCCAATTTTTTCTTTTTACACTTCTTTTTTAATAACACTTCATTCTCAAAATTTAAATTTTAAAAATTCTAAAAACACTTCATTTTGTTACAAGATTATCCTTTTTATCTTTTTTGAATTAAATTATTAAAAAAAGAAATTATCTCTCCTAAATTATTAGATTAATTATTACATATTAAATATTCTCTCATAATATTTTTAATTACCATATTAAACTCTCTCTCCTCCAATACATATCTCTAATTTCTATCTCCATTCTTTCTCAAACAAGACTAACAGTTAAGAAAAAAAAAAAAAAAAAACTTACTAATAAGCTTGAATTTTAGGACCAATATGTATGTAATAATAAAAAAAATTAAATCTCAAAAAACAAGTACCTTTAAAATATATATATATATATATATACTTGTTGTTACTCTTGTAGGTATGTGATTGCCTAGATAACTTTAATTCTTTCATTAGTCTTAGAAATTCTGAGTTTAATTGAATTTAGTTGAAACAATTCAGGCTTTTATATATCTTTTTTTAAATAAAAAAAAATTGACTTTTTAATATATATATATATATATATATTACTGTTAATAAAAAATTAAAATATTCAAAAGTTTTTTTTTCTTTTACTATTAATCAAAGATTAATCGAGAAAGTATGGAAATATGATTTTTATTTTATTTTATTTAAATGAAGAGAGATTAATTAGGAGAGAGTGTTTAATATGGTAATAAAAGATTTAGGAGAAAAAGTTTAATAGTAATATTTGATCTAATAATTTAGGAGAGAGAATTTTTTTAAATTAATTTAATTGGTTTGAAACGTCTTTAAATTCTTTTTGATTTGTTTAGTAATTTTATTGGATACTTGACGAGAATACACTTACATACCCATAACCATAATAATGAAAATAACTTTTTCAATTTTTAATTTATTTTATGTTTTTCTCTCAAACAAATTTATATCTCATTTACAAAATTTCTTTCGCTCATCAATTTTCTCTGAAACGAAAATATGTAGTTGTTTTCTTATACTTGAAATTGGTTTTTATTAAGCGTTAGAAAACTGTTTTTTTTTTTTTTTTTTTTTTCCTCTCAGAATCATTACAGGATGAAATCTAAAAATGATTACACGATGGATTTTGTAAATGATTACACGATGAAATTTGATAATGGCATTACACGATTAAATTATACATAAAAAAAAAAAAAAAAAAAAAAAAAAAAAAAAAAAAAAAAATGGGGAACAAAACACATGATAGGAAGAATCATTCTTGAAATTTGTTTGTTGCTACTTGCTCGTTACATTAACTAATACATGACTTGACATTTGTTGTTTATGTAAAAACCGAGTAAAAGAATAATAATACAGGAATAACCAAGTGTCTTAACAAAATTTATGTTTAATAATAATACCTGAGGTGTGCAAAATACGGCCCCTGTCGGCTCGCATACAACCAAGACTTCTTGTTTTATTTCAAGCGCCTCGATCAGAATCAAATGAGACAGCATGTTCTGGATATTCATGCAGGAAGACATCCTCCTACAGATTTCATCCTTCATATCCGACAATTTTAACTGAGCTAAGGTTGCCATTATTTATGTTTCAGACTATCATTTACACATTTTCTCTAGAAGAGAACTTATCAATTCGCTGGCTGGGCACCAGTCCATGTGCTATTCTCATCGTCCAGTTCAACTATCCTATGATTGCGGCTTTCTTGTAAATAGGTTACCCCAGTCCAAACACCACGTATAAGTAAGATGCTCACAAAGACTACACTTCCAAGGGTGCAAATCACCTACATGTTTCATTTATATTAAAATTAGCAAAACTAAGAACAAAATTGTAATGATCTGGTAAGCTTTTACATTAGTCTTTCAAGTCACAAATTCTGATACACTACATTCCAAATACACATTATTTCTAACCTTTCAGAAACAGAACAATCAGCATCATAATATGATTAAGTGTTTATGCAGATAACAGCTCTAATGCCAATTATGAATACATAAATATAAACTGAGGACTTGATCTCCTGACATAACCCAAGCCCCATTAACTGCTAGCATAATCCTTTCCTTATTCACTGGTTCTATTTTATTTCATAAGAATAAAGACAGTTGACAAGGAGCTGCGTCTTTCTTTTTCTTTTTCTATTTTTGAAATGTTATAATAAATTCGGGGTTTGGGGCAGTGGTTCATGACTCAAACCCATAACTTCATAGCAGAGGGGTGAGGGGCATAACACTAAACCAACCTTGTCTAATCCTTTTTCTTTTTATTCTTCTATGACAAAGCTTTCTAGAAAGGGTATAAATTAGCATCAGTCCCATTGCTTATATTATTATCAGGTTCTGCATTACCATGATGACTTGCAAAACCATTCTAGGGGATCCAATCTTTCCATCTATCACCTCATAAAAATAAATGAGAACTAATGAGAAAGACAACTAAAATTTCTATTTTTCTTTTCTTAACTACCAGTGGCAGAATAACTTTGATCAATAGAATGTTGCTGAAGACAAAGAAGAACACGAACTCACTTCTCTTGCTGGTCCTTTGGGGTAAAACATGGGGTAGTCGCACTACTCTCCATGGAATGTCACACATAGTCACTTGATTGAACATGAATCAGAATCCTACTTATTATGCCAATCTTTTGCTCATTCTGCATGAGAATTCAGACCACTCCTAACTTTATAAGACATCTAAGGAGGAAAATCCATAAAGGTTGAGTGTGAAACAAAAACCAATTGACTACATGACAGTTACCATTAATAAAATAAACAAAAACCAATTGACTACATGAAAATTACATTCCATCCAATAATTTAAATGGAACAAAACTAACAAGAAGAAACTCCAAATAACAGAAATTGAGGGCAGTAGACAGATTTTTCTTTTGAAACCAACCATTCCATTCCTCCCCACCCCAAACCATGAAAATTTAGCCAAACAAGTTGTAGCACTCCAGCTAATTTGAGATAAAAAAATAAACAAAGTGGATTACCATGAATGAAGAACCACTATTTATTCGATGCACTTAAATATGACCAAACTTAAGTATTCTTTCATGCGTAGTTAAGGCTATCATTCCAGCAAAGCGTTCCAACAAGAGTAACATGTCAACTTCCATCCAAGAAAAAAAAAAAAGATATTTCTGTCTTTAAACAACCTTAGGAGTTAGGACTGAAAAGAGATGGTATTTTGATTTATAACTCAGTACTGTACAGTTTCATAAACTTCACAGATTTAGCAAGTAAAAAATATAAAAGATTGAATTGACTCTCTATAGGTCTCTCTAACAAAAACCCCTTAGACCTTCTTTAATTAATTTATTTATTTTTTCTGATGACCCTCTCTTCTTCAGTGAAACATTGATTAGCAGGGACAACCGACAAAATTATTAAAGAGTGATACAGCTATATTTGGGTTGGTAAAATACCATAATATTTCTCCTCATGAGTATGAAAATAGACTAAAGTACTAAACTATTGTCATTAGTAAGCAACTAAGCACAAGATATTTTCCTCCTAGCAGCCTTTATCACCAATACATCTGGACTTATAATCTCCAACCCATCTTCATTCATATTTGACATTTTAGTATTTTCTGTCTGCAGTTGTTCCACTGCAACTCTGCTTATATAACTAATCCTTCATCAGATTCATTCCATCTACATAATAGTAGAAAGTGTACTTGAAACAACCTAACCCCATCTGGCATATATTCACTTTGAGAAAACAGACATCACGTTTTCGTTTTTTAGCTTTTCAACCAAACATGCATCAACACAGTATAGAAAGCGACCAGAATATTATAACTAGTTTAAGAAAAATTTCAATAGCAATGTGAGACTTTGGATGACCCTCGCAAACCTAATAGAGGTCCTTTCAGTCCCTTTTCCTTTGGATTTGTCATTATCTTGAAAGATGTCAAATCAGGATCATGACAACATGTGTGGATTAACTTTCTGCCAGCATAGGCCATCCTCCATGAGGAGGTGAAATCAAAAGGTAGAGAGATAGTTTGACCGAATAGAGGTCCTTTCAGTCCCTCATCCTTTGGATTTGTCATTATCTTGAAAGATGTCAAATCAGGATCATGACAACATGTGTGGATTAACTTTCTGCCAGCATAGGCCATCCTCCATGAGGAGGTGAAATCAAAAGGTAGAGAGATAGTTTGACCGAATAGAGGTCCTTTCAGTCCCTCATCCTTTGGATTTGTCATTATCTTGAAAGATGTCAAATCAGGATCATGACAACATGTGTGGATTAACTTTCCGCCAGCATAGGCAATCCTCCATGAGGAGGTGAAATCAAAAGGTAGAGAGATAGTTTTATTTACCCAAAATCTCACATCGCTAGTCGTAATATTCTTGAGCTAGTTGATATATTCAAGTGCATTTGTCAACTGTAAATTCATTTCAGATAGAAAAGCCTGATATGTCTTTGTATTCAAAACGAACAATGTCTAATGTAAGATGAGCCTAGTTGTTTAGTGTTTTCTTATAGGAGTTAAACCCAAAAGTTTAAGTCGATAGATAAAGGCTTGGAGCCCAACCATAATCTTAGAAGCCTTGAGAAATCTGACATTACACGAGTATAAAATTCTGACAAGATTTGATAGATCGGTTTAGCTATTCTTATGTTTAATTTGAATAAACTAAGCAATCTAATTACATTTGACACTACAATTGCACACAACTCACAAGTACAATAAATTGAAAGAAACAAAATCAAGTTACAATAGATTAGCTAGCCCAATTGCAGCTTCCAAGTTATACTATGTTAATTTTAAGAATGAATTGGTTGCATGAATGTTGTACTGAATCAGAAGTTGGACCTCTAATGCCTAATCCAATGTTTGGAACCCAAAATGAGTTTAAATTCACCAAAAAAAAAAATCAAATTCTAATTTGGTTTGACCTTAACCACTCACATTTCTTCTCATCCTCATTTCATTTTCAGTGTTTGCAATGGTGCCATTGACTCTTCAATGAATTAATCATTAATCCAGTGCAAGATTCTCATTTATTTATATATATAATAAAGGGGTTAGGCTAAATTAACTTAAGGCTTTGACTTAAATTTGTGACTTCAACATCCATCTATCCATATCTTCTCAATCCGGGGGGGTTGTCATCCACCATTAATTCCTTTACTCCTTTCCACCCTCGGATTGAGAGGAAATGTATGGAGGGATGTTGAGGTCATAAATTTAAGTAAAATTTGTTAATATAACCATAATAAAGTATTAAAATCTTCAAAAAAATTCGTGAATTTCTAACTTAGAGAAAGAAAAATATATTACCCAGAACTAAAGAGAAAAAGAAAGATTCAAACAACATTCACTAATTTATTGGACCATGCAACTGCATATAATGATGACAAACTAGATTATTTAAATAGTATCTCCATTTCTCCTTCAAAAGAAAAAAGTAAAAACCATTCCAGGTGAGTTTCAATCAAGAGCAGGTAAAGAAAATAAAATTAAATAATTCCAAGTGAATTCAAAGTTAGTTCTTTTTTCTTTTTTTTTTACTTTGGAGAACATCTGACCATTCTTTACTCACAAAACTAAACTAGGAACTACTTCTTGGTTCAACAATATTGGTAGTCAAGATACTAGTGAGATATAATATCTCTTGGCCTCAAGGCAAATCAAACTCCTGACTTGGTAATTAGGAATATAAAGTTGATCTAAACAATGGAATCCAACATTAAGAAAATCTATTGTATAAGAGATTATGTTTAATAGCATAGAATTTGAACTTTGGGGGTCAGAAATGAGTGCCTTAGAGGAAATGTCCATCCAATCCCATCAAAATCTAATTTCTATTTTTGAATTCCATACCACAAAACAGTTTAACAAAATCAGAATTCCAATTCACGCAAGACAATATCAAAACAAAGGTTTGTTATCTAATCTCATAACTGAACAATGACTTCAAATAATCTCAGTTCATTATAATACAGGAAGAATGTCATTTCCAGAGCGAACTAACGATAATTGCAAACAAACAAGCTAAGTTAGTGAGATATTACCTCAAGAAATGCCTTCAAAACCCACAAAAACGCCAACACCAGAACTCCATTGACAGAAAACCCCACCTAAGTTTCACAAACACAAATTATTATTCTGAGAACAATAAACACTATAAAACTAAATTAATTCAGAGTCAGAAATGAGCCTAAACCAGTTTGGAGGAGATAGAGACCGGCAAAACCGATCGTACGGCCTTCCTAGCTCTCTTAGAAACCTTCTTGAACACATTTTCCACAAACCTAATTAAAAGATCTAAGCTCCTATCTTCTTCTTCTTCCTCATCGTCGTCATCGTCATCGTCATCTCCGTCAAACTCTTGATTGATCGCACGGCTCCAGTTACGCGGATCTTCCGAGAAACCATCACTTCCCTGGAGAAAACATCGATTAGAGTTGCAATCAGAGAGAAAAATAAGTGAATTGTAAGAAATGTAGAGAGAGAGCGAACCGGAGGGAAGTTGGGGATTCTTCTAGAAGCTTGAAGATAAAAATTGCGGTTTGGGAATTTGTGGAGTTTAGGATGATGAAGAAAGTGAGATTGTGGTTGTTTATGCTGTTGTGGTATCAATGGAGAAAAGGAGAGAGGTGATAGAGTGACTGCAAACGACATGGCGGTGAGTTTCGGTTTCAGGTGGGTTTTGGTGGCAAGACATGGATCGAGACTCCAGAGCGATACATAGAGTGATGGTCTTTTGGACGATTTAGTAGTGGACCTGTTAGTTGTTGGCTTGTTGCTACTTGCTAGCTACTAGTTTGGGATAATATGGCGGACAAATTTATGGAGTTTTGGTGCAACAATCTTCTACCACTGCCACGTTTCACGTTTATGCTTACTTTTTTTTTTTTTTTTAAGTAAAAATAATGGTTGATTATTCCATTTTTCTAATTTATTTTGTAAAAGGTTTTTATTTTTTATTTTTTATTATTTTTATTACTTAAATTTGTTTTTAGTAAGGGAGACAAGATTCGAACCCATAAGACCACAACTTCATGGTGTAAGTGTGACTTGTGTGAGGGCATACCACTTGGCCAAATTTTGTAGACCTTACGTTAAAATCTAATATAGATAATTACCCTGGTGGCCATCGAATTGATGACACACTATTAAAATAGCTACTGAATTGGAAAGTTGTTTCAAAATGACAATTTTTGACAAACTTTGTGACACTAATAGCCATTCTATCTCATTTCATTCAATTCCATCCAATTCCATATAATTTCATTTAATGAGTGATATTTTGGTAAATAATGGATGACATTAATTTATTTTAGATGTTTTTTAGAAATCAATTTTTTCAATGAGTGGTATTTTGGTAAATAAATTAATGACATTAATTTATTTTAGATGTTTTTTGGAAATCAATTTTTTTTAAAAAGAATAATTATATTTAGTGTGTGTAAATATATATATATACTAAATATAATTATTCTTTTCAAAAAATAAAAGAAATGGTTTAGATCAATACACGTGTCTCTGCTTTATTTTTTAGATTTTTTAGATTTTGTAACCTTAATCTTCTTTAAAAAGAAATATATATATATATATATATATATAAATACATATATGTATATGTATGTGTATTTGTGTGTGTTTTTGATATATATATATATTATATGCTATATATATACACACTAAATATAATTATTCGTTTAAAAAAACAAAAGAAAAGGAATTAAAGGTGTATCCCATTTGGGATTACTCTAACCATAGAAATAATAATGGTGTTTAGAGTTTTCAGGTGCAAACATTGATGATAATTAAAGTATATATATCTTTTTCTTCTTTTCTTTTTTTCTTTTCTTTTTTTCTATATAAGATTTTGATTTTGATTTTTATTCCATATGTATAAAATTAAGGCTAGAATCATAGATGATGTACGTTTATTTACAATGTCATTCACTTATTTACCAAAATGTCATTCATCGAAAAAATTGATTTTAAAAAAAAATCTAAAATAAATTAATGGCATCTCTTATTTACCAAAATGCCACTCATTTGATGGAATTATATGGAATGGTCATTAATGTCACAAAGTTCGTCAAAAATGACAATTTTGGAACAACTTTTCAATCCAGTAACCATTTTGATAGTGTGTCATCAATTCGATAGTCACCAGGGTAATTATCCCCTAATTTAATATATAGTTTTCACTCCACCAACTATAGAAATATTGTATTATATCTAAACACTTTTGTAAGATATTTTGATTAAAATTTGTTCATGCCTTGTGTTGAGAACCCTTTTTTTTTTTTTTTTTTTTTTTTTAAGTATTGAAACTATTACCAACTTAGGTAATAAAATTTACCAATATCATATAGACAATATATATGCAGTCTGAATATCTAATTCCAACAAATTAGAAGAAAACTCTCCTTACTTAATTCTAAAATGTGTTTGGTAAGCTCGAATCCCCCAGCATCAACGTGGACACAAAGGTGCACTACTGCACTACCACTTGTGTTGAAAGGTGATGTGCAAATCCAAGTTATTTCTTTTAGGTATTTCCATGTAATTCCTCTATATAATATATATAGTTATTAAATAGTCTAAAAAACTGAAAAACCAATAAATACCCAAATCCAATACATATTTTATAAACCGATTGAATTTATAATTACACACATATATTAAAATTTTTATTTATTTATTTTAAATAATGTGATTAAATTTTAGGAATAGATATAAATCAAGCTAAAATATGAAAAATCATTCCCGACTTGAATATAAATATCTCCCTAGGAATCGGTCTTCTCAAGCTCTGAATGTGAAACATATATCGATCGATTACAGATTTACAGCAACTAAATATTATTACCTAAATAATGCGGATTCATATATACATATTATCTCCAACGGTCAAAAGCTTGATACGATCGCCAATCATCAACAAGATTGTGCATTTAATTTTCTTTTTGAAAATTATTTCATGCATAGCTATCACCAACAAAAAAAAAAAAAAAAATCCATCAGTTTCCACACCGGCCAGTTTTTCCATTCAATATTTCAAAGTCAATTAGGGTTTGGTTTTTGAATTTTTTTTTTTTTACTTTGAACCCTGATAGACGCACCTAAATTTGGCTTCTTGAACGTGTCCATTCAAGAAAATAAAAAACTTACTTTCTTGGGAAACAAGAAAACGAAAAAGATGATGTTTTGTGGGAAGATTCTCAGGGAAACGAAGAGGAAAATAGACGGTTGGATGAGTCGATTGTTCAAGTCGAAGGCTACTTACGAATCGTTGCAAGAACGGAAGAGCAGGATCAGCAAGAAGATGGATAGAGAGAAAAGAAAGGCCGCGGAATGTATTCATGCCGGGATGCAAAAACCAGGAATCGAGTGTTGGAAGAGAGTGACAATGCGAGAACAAGAAATTGAAGAGCTTGAAAAGTGGCAGAGTTATCTACTTTTACAGCCAAGACAGCCATTTTAGCTAGCAGGCAATTCGACATTAATTGGGATTTGTTTTTCTGATTATTGTATGATCTAACTCATTCTTGTTCTTTATTTATTTATTTATTTATTTTTCTTTCTAACTTAGCCACTTAAGTAAAAAAAAAAAAAAGGCCAAACAAATTCAGTAGCTTTAAGATGTTAAATCAAATACTTTTCCGGACAGGTCCACTCGTCGCAAAATGGTTATTTGGTTGTGCCTTGTTGCGTTTGACCCGATTGGTTTAAGATTTTGAAAAGAAAAAAACAAACCCTTTAATAATTCAGTATTGCAACTAATCTTGGATTCCAGAAACAGGAATCATGGAATAATATTAATATTAATGTGATTTTTGTATAGTTTGGGTTAAGACATGGATAACACATGATCAGTACACAACAGAAGTGAGATGTTGAAACACTCTCATCGTGTTGTGTCAGTGCCTCAAAATGCCCTTCAAAATTAGTACGATAACACTAAAATGTACATTGGCATACCTGCGAGTGCATTTGATATTTCATTTTCTCATAAAATCTACCAAGCTTAGCCACAAAATAGAGGAAAAAATAAATAAATTTTATATAAGTTAATTTTGTTTACACGTTAAGAGGGTTAAGACGGTTTGGGTTTTGAGGGTATTTTTGTCCAATTTTTTTGATCTTCGTTAAAAAAAACTGAAACTTTCTGGGGTGTAGCTAATTTTGAATAAGTCACTGATCGATTCAAGTAGTATTATGAAATTTTACAAAAAAAAATTAGCCTAGATTACGGTATGGACTCAAATCGTCTATCAAATATTACTGTACTAATTTGTGTCTAATTAACTAAATTGGGATATGTCAACAACTATATTTACATTTAATTATTGTCTAAAAAAGAGTTTACATTTAATATTTCTAACGTCAACTTCTCAGTCTTTTTTTTTTATCTAAAAAAATTAAATGACTTGAGTTTTGAAATTCCACACTACAAAATATGAGTGGTGCTATTGGAGTGGTGCTATTGGCACACCCCCTACTGACCTATTTATGCCCATTTTTTTTTAATTTTGATTTAATTAAATAAAGTTAAATGATTTTATTAATTTATTTTATTTATTTCCAAATTTACCCTTTTTACTCATTTTTCAATCTTAATAAACCTCGATTATCTTTTGAATCGTAATTCTGGAAACAAGATTTATATCTTTTATCATTTTTTTTTTTAAATGGAAAGGAGGGGATTGTGAATAGAGGGACGAACACAAACTTTCTTCAGGACATTGAATTTGAGTCTCATTGTTTGAAACACCTATTAGGCTATCACAAACCCCATTTATTCAATTGAAAAGCTTATTTTAAGTAGATAGGCCGGTTGTAGCTAAGGAATAAACTCCGGAAAGTAAACCAGTTGTTAATTATGTTTTCTTATTCCGAAGGTTAGGTTAAATGGAAAGTCCGGCCAGGTAAACAGTTGTTAATTCAGTTTAGTTCTACCGAAGGGAAGAAATTCATCAACTCCCCCAATGGTTCGCATTTCTTGTCTTTGATTCTATTCATTTTTTATTTATTTATTTTTTTTATTTTTTTATCTCTGTTTGGTCGCCGCGAAAATTGATAAATTGCGTAGACATTTTGTTCTCATTTTTTCACAGTCGCTTGCTCAAATTTTTCTAATTTATTGAAATGTTGATTATTGTGACCTAGAATTTTATTGATTGTATCTGGCAATTGAGTGTTTTTCTTGTTTGGTTTTTGTGAATGTGAAAAGGTTATATAACAGTGAAACTACACTCGGTAGTCGGTACCTTCACATTGTCAGCTTTTTTCCGTCATTTTCGAAAGTCTGAGGCATTTTCAGTTCGCGTTAAAATAGAATTTAACATTAATGGTTGACTCTTTCTTTTGAAACTTAACTCAGCAATTAACTGTCAGTCTGTCTCTCCTGCCGTTCAGTCATACCTTGGCATCGGACAAGAACTTTTAACCAACCCGAAAAGCAAGCAAACTAGGGAGCAAGTGGAGGCGGGAGATGACTTACTACAAGACGGAGTGCCCTAGTAGCAAAGGCCGGTCCTTACTATTGTTTTCAGATATACCATTTCCGAATCAGAGAAATGCCCAATTGCTTTAGTCGCCTACCTCATTTGAAGTGCTAGTGTTGCTTGTTCAATGTCTGTTTTCCGATAAGCGGATAAGACTACCCGCCTTGATGATCCCAGAGTTTGCTCTTGGCTACGGACTTGACGTTGACTACTTCTTTTCTTTCTAGTGTATAGTATAGTAGTCGGCCTAACCAAAGCGCCACGACAACAGAAAATTACCCTTATGAATGGAATGAAAAGTAGGGGGTTAGCCCGCCCGCCTACCAATCAAAGAGGCTGAGAGTAAGCGTAAGCTCACCCGTAAGCTCGAAGAGCTTCCCTTCATTCCCTTCGCGGGAGCAGCACAGCACATAGTTGGAAGTCAGAGGGCCCATACTACCTGCCTAACCTTTCGCTCCGGGGGACCGTAGATCGGAAAGCGCCTTCTAAACCACCCCATTCATCCAAAAGAAAAGGGAAGGGGCCTATGTATTTGCATAACCCCTGCGGATTTGACCCTATCTACACCCGAAGCCGGAGCCAATCCCCTATCGGTCCATACAATACAATATTTATTATTATTAGTATTAGTTTATTAGTTATTAGTTTCATTTTTAATTATTATTGGTAATTAAGCAAGCGGCCCTTTCGCGACTCAAACTGCAAGTACGCTTTCCGGCTCGCAACGACTCAAACGGGCGGGGGCTCTCTATCTCCTTGCAATGTCGGCTGTTCGCGTTTAGTTAAAAGTAGAAGTAGAGGGCGCCCTTTGCCCCACACTTCAAACGAATGCGAGTGGAGTGAATCAGGAAGGTTTGCGTAGTGGAGTTCCTCAGTGCCGTCTCCTTTCTAATAGAATGATTGGTACAGTCAAGTAGGAAGAGTGAGAGGGCACAAACGGTTATTCCTTAGCACAAGCGCTAGAAGATCTTACCGGGATATATTGATATATTAATAAAAGGATGGCATGGCGCATGCAGCCCTTATCTTATGCCAATTCAAGGAGGCAAGTGTAGCTCCTGACCTTTGACTAACCTGATTCCGAAAGAGTACTTTTTGTGTCATATGCTTGCCTCGTGCATACGGCTTTTTCACAGTGTCTGCTTATCTACTCCTTTACGTGAGAACTCTGTGCTAATTTAGTGAAGCACTTCAAGTCTTTCCTGGCCATGTGCACTGACGACACTGATTGCTTTAGTTCTTGAATCACAGCATGAAACGTGAGGTGGTCAGTCCTACTCCCTCGAGTGCCTTTGCAGTTAGCAACGGAAAGAGAGAATTCCCTCTACAATGACGGTACGAAATCGATCGGAGACTAGGAAACGCGTTTGACTGGTCCTTTCGATTGCTAAACATCATCGGGAAGCGAAGGCTACGCTACGGTCGGAGATTCATCGCAGGTCCCCGCGCGTAGGGTATAAATATAAAAGAAAAAGCTGCGTGTGAATCCGCTCCTTCCTACTTACTTAATTATAATATAAGCGGCTACTTGGCCTATTGGGAGCTTTTTAGTCATGGTGGGAGCTTTCGGAAATCACTTTGCAGGTCAAGACCGTAGGAACAGGGAAGAACACGGGAGAAGACTTTATTTAGATGGATTGGTAGCGCGGGTGGCCCTCTAGAATGGAGTTCGGGCAGTGCTCTCACTTACCTCAACAGCTCGAAGAAGAGCAAAGCCAGCGCGCTTCGGGCTATATTATTACGATTACGGAAAGTTTTTCTTTGTTTGGAAGGCTCTGCCTACCTGGAGAAGGACCTCAACTTAGTGATGAACTCGAAGGAATTAAGAATGCCTTGGCTTGGGCGCCTGGGCCATAAAAAGCATTTAATGAATTATGAGTTCA